>JAMZAV010008102.1:0-28902 GCA_024449915.1 Sweltsa coloradensis | reverse complement strand
AACTGATGGGAACCAAATAGCATGACGCGTGTAAAATAGTGCATTAATTGCATTGAAGAGACAATAAATATAAATTGAAAAAACATACAGGACATGAATCCAGGGATAAAGAATGCCCTTGCGATAAAAGAATAATATGGAACGTGAGGTACAGAGCGGATATCGGATACAAAAGTGTAGTGTGAATGTTACAAAAACAAAGTTGGACAGTCTTGCCGGCATATTGTCATGCTTTTTATGACAATTTGCCAAAAGTTTGATGTTAAACTGAAAACATTAAAAATACTCACATTTAAAAATTTGTAGATTATGACCTCTTAAAAACTTAATTGCTGTAATTAATTCATTATAATAAGGTTAAAAAATAATTTCAGTTAGGTATTTTTTATGTGTAGGCCAATTAATTGTCATTTTCGAGAGAATTAATACATAAGCCTAACTAGACCTATTTAAAGTCTACCAGTAGGCCCTACTCACCTTTAATGAAAATGTATTTCCATTTATCTTCCATTATCATTATTAGTATGTTTATTACAAACATAATTCATTTATCCGTATAATTTATTGTCCATGTAGCTACTATCATCCAAATAAAAATATCATTACTTTCAATTATTTGAATTGTGTGGTTTGTTGTTAAGATGCAGAACCATCTATCTTGTCGATATCTTCCTATCCTAAAACCATAACCATGAATCTTCCATATTTAATTAAAATTGAGTTATTTTTTTAATTTTAGGGTATTGTATTAGTAACATCACATTTATTATGTTGAATAAAGTTGCACTCTTCATTTTTCAACATAAATTCATTTTAATCGTGAGTTTAAAGGCTCTCCTGACATTCGCAGGTTTGGAAGATACAAGGTTCTGCTTCTCCACCCTCGATATACAGATTTTATCTATACCTGGAATGTTGGATAACCGGATACAAACAACGGTCGGGTTAGATATTTTTATTTCTGGATTGTATTTAATAATATAGAACATGTTTTGAAATGCATTGCTACAGAACAGTCAGATTGCTTAAAATGTCATCATTGCCATATTCTACTAATGTTAATATTTTTTAATGTCAAAGGAAATTCAAAAAATACATAATGTTACATTTTAGTACCTCATATACAATGATTAAGCATTTAATTGAAGGAAAATTAAATAATACTTGAAAATAGTAATACATATGTCATTCTGATTTCAGATTTTCCCAGTGGTGTATGCCCTTATGCCACACAAGGCGGAGGCAGCATACACTCAACTTTTCAGAAACTCTAAAGAGGAGTTGGCTCCAAAAATGCGGCTTGAACTTTTTATATCCGACTATGAGAGGGCAATAATGAATTCGACAAGAACAGACCGAATGGGAGGTAAGTCTGCCACTGTGCACTGTAGCCTGTGTAGATGGCGGTCAAAAGGTGCGGGACGGCGAGGTCATATCGATGTTGCATGGTAAGTGCATTGAAATATTTCAAAACCGTATTGATGACATTAGCACATGAACTCCAAGATGTGTGGGATTTAGGTAATCCCATTCAATTATTTAAACCTGTTATGTAAATTAAATGTATAACTCTAACAAAAACCCCAGCACAGAAACCAGCACCACTATAGTGTGTCAAGCCAATAGGCCTAATCTCGCACTGAACAGAAGCTCACACCGACCAAACATAAACTGCCCAACCTGTGTGAACGGAATACACGGAGAACAACACTGAGATCACTCGCTTTACTGAGTAGCAACAAAACCTTTCAGTCTGGACGGAACAGACATTCTCTTAAAGATAACAGACGTCTAACTGAACACATTCGGCAGAAACAAGCCAACGCCATGTGCTGTGGAGGCCGAAAAAGATAGGAACTAAGAGCGGAAAAAAAGCACAGCACATTAACCGTGTCAAAGCTCTTATCTCACATTGAACAGAACTTTCACTTTCTGAACATTAACTCCTCAGGCTGTACGGAACAGACGGAGCACAACACTGAGATGACGAGCGCTGCTCTGACAAACAGGACAGAACAAAGAGAGATCTAAAACCTTCCAGTCTGGACAGAACAGACAACCTCCTGAAGTGAACAAACATTGAACAGAATGATGAACGAAGAACGAGGACACAGCAAAGACTTGAACAAACAAGAGCTAACTCCATGTAGTGTGGAGGCCCAATGAACCCAGGACGAAGAGCGAAGACAACACACATCCGACCGAGACAAGAACACAGACCGACTGCGAAGCGAAGCTCTCTGCTGTGTGTGAGTGTGCAGGAAGTAGTCAAAAGGTGCGGGGCGGCGAGGTCATATCGAAGCTGCACGCCAAGTGCGTCAACGTTTATCAAATCGTGTTGATGACAGAGGCACATGTGCTTTTAAGTGTGTAATTAATTGGTTGTGAGTAATATACCAAGACATGTAGTGAGGCTCATCGTGACGACACTATATTGTCGCAAATATCACATTTTCAAAGATTTAACTTTTATTATGGACCAACTGTAACATGTTGCACTTCACTTCGAAAGAAATGCTTGTAAATAGATACAGTGGCCTAGCAAAAGCTGTTTCACCGTAAATAATCGGGGTGGTCGGCAAGGACTGCCGACTGCCAGAGCTCGCCTTTAGTTTCAGGGAGTACTCCCCTAATTGCTACCTGATGTGTGCGAGATGGACTTTATCTCTTCCTTTGCCTTGCCAGAGCCATTCTCTGGGCCAAATTCTACCTCGGAATAACCTCTTTAAAATGCTTCAATATTGTGTGAGTATGTTAAAACATCTCATTTTCTACGTTTGTAATTTATTCGTAAATACGTTGCGTATATCATTATTGTATTGCCTATTATAAAACACACGTAAAACAGAGCTCGTAACAGGCTCCTTTAGAGGGTGTTCGTATTCCTCCAAATTCAAATGTCTTCTACTCCGAGAGCGCTTGCCAAATTGCATGTTGTTAATTTATTGTTACCTACCAGTTGAGGATAAATACGAAGCTTTCATCTTTAAATGACAATTTTAATGTTGTAACATTGGTTTCTTGATCTTCTAATGCAATTTTCTTCTCCAATTTGTATTTCTTAATTTAATGCCATTTCGTATGACATATTAACAGACTCGGGTTCGATAACTGGCTGAGATGGATTTTGTAATTTTAGGATTGATTTCCATATCATACACAAATGCGTTTTTATCTACATATTTTTTTTGTCTTCTAATTTCCTTTTTGGGGCGTGAATTGTGACCGACGCACGCAAACTTATTTGATTCGTTGAAACAATCATCGAATCATGGATATAATTAGACCGGAACCCACCATTAGTGAGACCCTCCCCCCCCCTGCGGAGAAATGGAGACCCATATATTATGTTAGGGTGGTTATTTTGGAGTAGAAATCCACTTGTTGGCCAGTTGGCCAGTGGTGGGTGCGGGGTACAGGGGTGCCCAAAGGGTCAATTGTGCTGTTTTTTGTAACTGTTTTTATTTTTTTAAGGCCAAACCGTTGAACGAAATCTATTTTTGACTTTTGGTTCGTGTAAGGAATGAAAAATAGAATTTTATACATATTTTTATTTTCTTGTATGTACCGGAAATAACAATTTTGAGTTTTCCAAAATCAAAGTCAAAATGGCCCCAAATTGCCCGTTTTGGTTAAAACTGATAAATTATGTTAGGGTGAACATTTGTTAGTAGAAATCCACTTGTTGGCCAGTTGGCCAGTGGTGGGTGCGGCGTACAGGGCCGTCCAAAAAGTAAAATTTGGGGATGATTTTCAACTGTTTTTATTTTTTTAATGCCAAATCGTTGGACAAAATCTATTTTGGGCTTTAGATTCGTGTAAGGATTTGAAAATAGAATGTTAGGCATATTTTTATTTTCTCATATGTCCCGGAAATAACAATTTTGAGTTTTCCAAAATCAAAGTCAAAATGGCCCTAAATTGCCCGTTTTGGTTAAAACTGATAAATTATGTATGGGTACATATTTTTTAGTAGAAATCCACTTGTTGGCCAGTTGGCCAGTGGTGGATGCGGCGTACAGGGGCGTCCAAAAAGTAAATTTTGGGGATGATTTTTATCTGTTTTTATTTTTTTTAATGCCAAATCGTTTTACAAACTCTATTTTGAGCTTTAGATTCGTGTGAGGATTTGAAAATAGAATGTTAAGCATATTTTTATTTTCTCGTATGTCCCGGAAATAACAATTTTGAGTTTTCCAAAATCAAAGTCAAAATGGACCCAAATTGCCCGTTTTGGTTAAAACTGATAAATTATGTTTGGTTGGTTATTATTTAGTAGAAATCCACTTGTTGGCCAGTTGGCCAGTGGTGGATGCGGCGTACAGGGGCGTCCAAAAAGTAAATTTAGGGGATGATTTTGAACTGTTTTTATTTTTTTAATGCCAAATCGTTTTACAAAATCTATTTTGAGCTTTATATTCGTGTGAGGATTTGAAAATAGAATGTTAAGCATATTTTTATTTTCTCTTACGTCCCGGAAATAACAATTTTGAGTTTTCTAAAATCAAAGTCAAAATGGCCCCAAATTGCCCGTTTTGGTTAAAACTGATAAATTGTGTTAGGGTTTATATTATTTAGTAGAAATCCACTTGTTGGCCAGTTGGCCAGTGGTGGATGCGGCGTACAGGGGCGTCCAAAAAGTAATGAAAATAGAATGCTATGCATATTTTTATTTGCAAATATTTTATTTTACAAACACTGTGACTAAATCGACCATCGAAGAGCTGTAATCTACACAAGAAGAGGCCGATAGTCGAATGATGCTCCACTGTTGTCATGCAGCATCTCGACACGACGCTAGTTTTAGCATCATTGTTTGTTCTCCTGACACTGACGTCTTCATCATCTTATTGAAATACGCGCAGCAAGTAAACCAACAAGTACTTTTAGATACTGGCTTTGGAGACAAAAAGAGAAGACTTGTTGACATCAAAAAAGTAATTTCTTAGAGAGGGGCAAAATTATGTGAAGTTCTTACGCCATTTCACGCGTTTACTGGTTGCGACACCACTGCAAGTTCTTTTGTTAGAAGAGGATTTTTTTTCATTTAAAACTATTAGAGAAACACCCCGAATTCGAGAACACTATCGTATCTCTTGGCACCTCGGTTACTGTTGAAGAAACTACGTGCGACCAATAAGAAAGATTTGTTTGCCTTATGTCTGGCGATACCAGTACTGCTGATGTAAATGAAACTCGCTAACATCTTTTTGGCAAAGGATTTAAAAAATCACTGTTTAAACCACTGACAAACTACAGCGGCACTGATCTCAGCTTACTACCACCATGCATATCATCTTTACGGTTGCATATCCTGCGTGAAAATTATCAATCAATGATATGGCGTAAAGCAACAGACGCAGTGCCCGACATACCTGAACCCCTAAGTCATGGCTGGTCGGTAACCCCGGATGGACTAATCTACGCGTGGACCGAAGGCAACGTGCTCCCAAATGAGTAAGTTAATATTTAGGAAACACAAGACAATGCATCCGATGTGGAAGATGATCCCGACGACATCGAGATTAGAAGAGGCAGAGACGTTGTTGAGAGTGAAGATGAAGACGAAGATGAACTAGACTACTGATTACATGATCATCAAACACATCCACATAATACTCAATATAATATCTACATTAATATTACATGATATGAACATTTTTATGTCAAAAGTAGGGCAACTTAGGATCATTTTGACTTCTTTTTCGAAAAAGACAAACATTTCATTTCCGGGACACGCAAGAAAGTAAAAAATGTAGATAATATTGTATTTACACGTATCAAAAGTAAAAAATAGATTTCGCTCAACGATTCGGCCGCATAAAAATAAAAACTGTAAAAAATCATCCTCCAAATTCACTTTTTGGACGACCCTGTACGCCGCATCCACCACTGGCCAACTGGCCAACAAGTGGATTTCTACAAAATAATAACCAACCAAACTCAATTTTGCAGTTTTAACCAAAACGGACAATTTGGGGCCATTTTGACTTTGATTTTGGAAAACTCAAAATTGTTATTTCCGGGACATACGAGAAAATAAAAATATGCTTAATATTCGATTTTGAAATCCTCACACGAATCTAAAGCTCAAAATAGATTTTGTAAAACGATTTGGCATTAAAAAAATAAAAACAATTCAAAATCATCCCCTAAATTTACTTTTTGGACGCCCCTGTACACCGCATCCACCACTGGCCAACTGGCCAACAAGTGGATTTCTACTAAATAATAACCAACCAAACATAATTTATCAGTTTTAACCAAAACGGGCAATTTGGGTCCATTTTGACTTTGATTTTGGAAAACTCAAAATTGTTATTTCCGGGACATACGAGAAAATAAAAATATGCTTAACATTCTATTTTCAAATCCTCACACGAATCTAAAGCTCAAAATAGATTTTGTAAAACGATTTGGCATTAAAAAAATAAAAACAATTTAAAATCATCCCCAAAATTTACTTTTTGGACGCCCCTGTACGCCGCATCCACCACTGGCCAACTGGCCAACAAGTGGATTTCTACTAACAAATGTTTACCCTAACATAATTTATCAGTTTTAACCAAAACGGGCAATTTAGGGCCGTTTTGACTTTGATTTTGGAAAACTCAAAATTGTTATTTCCGGGACATATGAGAAAATAAAAATATGCCTAACATTCTATTTTCAAATCCTTACACGAATCTAAAGCCCAAAATAGATTTTGTCCAACGATTTGGCATTAAAAAAATAAAAACAGTTGAAAATCATCCCCAAAATTTACTTTTTGGACGGCCCTGTACGCCGCACCCACCACTGGCCAACTGGCCAACAAGTGGATTTCTACTAACAAATGTTCACCCTAACATAATTTATCAGTTTAAACCAAAACGGGCAATTTGGGGCCATTTTGACTTTGATTTTGGAAAACTCAAAATTGTTATTTCCGGTACATACAAGAAAATAAAAATATGTATAAAATTCTATTTTTCATTCCTTACACGAATCAAAAGTCAAAAATAGATTTCGTTTAACGGTTTGGCCTTAAAAAATAAAAACAGTTACAAAAAACAGCACAATTGACCCTTTGGGCACCCCTGTACCCCGCACCCACCACTAGCCAACTGGCCAACAAGTGGATTTCTACTCCAAAATAACCACCCTAACATAATATATGGGTCTCCATTTCTCCGCATGGGGGGGGAGGGTTTCCCTACCTGGGTTCTGGTCTAAATCATTGTACCGCCATTTCAGACGTTCCCATTTGTGCATGACCAGGCAACCCAGGAACCCTGCAACCGCCTGTTCCAGTACATTAGACGAGAGCTGACTGATTTGATGAGGCCAGAACTAATCATAACAGATTTTGAGCGGGCATTGCAGAACTCGCTTGCCGAGACCTTCCCGGAAGCCGAAGTCAGTGGATGTTTCTTCCACTATGGACAGGTATATAACACTTCATTCGAAGACAGCAACACTAAAATAAAAAATGTAGAGAAAACAAAACACGAAATCTCCTGTACTCGCCTACCAATTGTGGGCACATGAGTGTTGAATTATTGGAATGCTAATAAAATAAATAAATAAATGACATGTTACGAATTACGACCTCCGTAGTTTGCAGCTCAACTTTGTATTTCCATAACAATGTAGTTAAATTGATGGTAATATAAGTAGACTACATGCGTCCATCATTGGTTTGGCCCTATATACATTTTTATTTGCATATTAAATATTGATTGATTGATTTTGATTGGATATTGCTTAACGTCTCATATTTATGCAACTTGGCTAATCGAAACGATTTGATTGTATATTGCTTTAAGTCTCATATTTATGCAACTTGGCTAATCGAGACGGAGGGAGGGACGTAAGGGATGACGCGGGGGGACAATGGGTGGACAGGCCTGTGCTGGTCAGAACCAGCCACAAGCGTATGGGGAGGGCAGGGGTTCCCCCACGTCGCGGTCGTCTCCGTCTGTGTCATCATCCGTCCGTGTTGTCATTGTCGTCGACGTCGGGAGGTAGTCAAAGGGAAGTGAAAAGTTCTCCGACGACGACTCAAAGCTTGCTATTAGTTTCAGGGAGAAAAACTCCACTAACAACATTCTCTGGTGAGTTCTTTGACCAGCTTGACTACTGCTGAAGCAGCAGTCTTTGCAACAAATCAGGAGACACAAATCAATCAAATGGAAGAGGGCCTTATCTTACAACGGAGGATAGCCGTGGCACAAGAACGAACGGCTACTGCTTCACTGCACTGCTGTACGTAATAAATCGAGAGACCATATCCCCTATCAAACTCAAACATTTGACGGTAAAGTAGCACCCTTAATTTCTTGTCACGTATGCGCACATGTAGAACTGCCATTTTCTTTCAGTCTCTTTGATTTGATTTTAATACAAGTCATTCAATTCTCTAGATGACATTCGAGAACCTAGGAGTAATGACTACAGCTTTTTCCCCACAACACGCAACACACATCCCAGGATGTGTGACACGTGCCAGCACAGCCACAGCCACAAGCGTATGGGGAGGGCAGGGGTTCCCCCACGTCGTGGTCGTCTTCGTCTGTGTAATCATCCGTCCGTGTTGTCATTGTCGTCGCCAACGGGGAGGTAGTCAAAGGGAAGGGGAAAGTTCCCCGACAACGACCCAGAGCTCGCCATTAGTTTCAGGGAATAAAACTCCCCTAATCACGGGCCAAACCACGAGAAGGTACCGGACTTCATGCAACCACATCCTTGTAGAGAACGGTTGTATCGTTCAGTGTTGAAGACTAAACTGATATTCATATATAGATAAGTTAGTTAGTTAGTCACTTATTAGGGTTTAAGGGCACACAACACTAAAGTTATTAGTGCCCGTTCTCTTTTGATTGATTGAATATTGCTTAACGTCTCATATTTATGCAACTTGGAAGACGAAGACGAAGGGAGGGACGTAAGGGATGACGCGGGGGGACAAGGGGTGGACAGGCCTGTGCTGGTCAGAACCAGCCACAAGCGTATGGGGAGGGCAGGGGTTCCCCCACGTCGTGGTCGTCTCCGTCTGTGTTGTCATTGTCGTCGCCGTCGGGGAGGTAGTCAAAGGGAAGGGGAAAGTTCCCCGACGACGACCCAGAGCTCGCCATTAGTTTCAGGGAGAAAAACTTCCCTAATCACGGGCCAAACCACGAGAAGGTTGCGAGTTGGAATTCGATGAGATTCTAAGAGTCTCTTTTAGAGTGATGTGCTATTTTTTATATTACTTTAATATTTTTATAGATATTCCTCACCATAGCTGTTGGTTAGACATTGGAAAATATCACTGCATCATATTTTGTGTGCGTTGACGAATTAAGTTTTTAAAAAAAATCCCCCCAATAAAGAAAACTGGATGCCATTTCGGTGCCTAAGTGTCGATTTGTGTTTGCTGGGTAGGCCTAGGCCTATTTGATTGGATTGGATATTGCTTTACGTCTCATATTTATGCAACTTGGCTAATCGAGACGAAGGGAGGGACGTAAGGGATGACGCGGGGGGACAAGGGGTGGACAGGCCTGTGCTGGTCAGAACCAGCCACAAGCATATAGGGAGGGCAGGGGTTCCCCCACGTCGTTGTCGTCTCCGTCTGTGTAATCATCCGTCCGTGTTGTCTTTGTCGTCGCCGTCGGGGAGGTAGTCAAAGGGAAGGGCGGGGAGGTAGTCAAAGGGAAGGTATTGATTGATTGGATATTGCTTAACGTCTCATATTTATGCAACTTGGCTAATCGAGACGAAGGGAGGGACGTAAGGTATGACGCGGGGAGTCAAGGGGTGGACAGGCCTGTGCTGGTCAGAACCAGCCACAAGCTATGGGGAGGGCAGGGGTTCCCCCACGTCGTGGTCGTCTCCGTCTGTGTAATCATCCGTCCGTGTTGTCTTTGTCGTCGCCGTCGGGGAGGTATTCAAAGGGAAGGAGAAAGTTCCCCGACGACGACCCAGAGCTCGCCATTAGTTTCAGGGCGAAAAACTCCCTTAATCACGGACCAAACCACGAGAAGGTTGTGAGATGGAATTTCATGGCCCAACGATAAATATTTCACTAACGTCGTAGTCAATAGTTGCAAAAACGATGAAAATTGCTCAAACAATTGCTCTCGAGTGTGCACAAAAGTATAATATTATGATAACTATAATGAGTCGCCCACATACGACAATGTTATTGTTCAACTAGGAGGGTTTCATATTGAAATGTCGTTTTTCAAAGCTATGGGAAAGTTTATAGGGGAATCAGGTGGTCCTCATGTATTAATTGAGTCAAACGTTCTTGCCGACAGGTCCTAAACGGTGTGATTCAGAGAAGCATTTCAATCGTTGCAAAATACTCCATCCACTATTAGTTAGTAAGAAATGTTTAAGGGCTCTCAACAGTATAGAGTAATCAGTGATCACTGATAACACAGCCTCACTATTAGCATGAAGTATGGAGATGCTATATTTGTTAGTATGTATGCAAGAATTTAGTATAAATGGGAATCCACACAACATTGCCCCACTAAAAAACAATACAACAGACAACACGCCTTAAAACCGAAATTCGCGCCATTGGTTTCCTCCACTACCACTCCCACCTCAACCAAATCTATACAACCTCTGTCCGAGCAGACTGATTGGATTGGATATAGCTTTACGTCTCATATTATGCAACTTGGCTAATCGAGACGAAGGGAGGGACGTAAGGGATGACGCTGGGGGACAAGGGGTGGACAGGCCTGTGCTGGTCAGAACCAGACACAAGCATATGGGGAGGGCAAGGGTTCCCCCACGTCGTGGTCGTCTCCGTCTGTGTCATCATTCGTCTGTGTTGTCTTTGTCGTCGCCGTCGGGGAGGTAGTCAAAGGGACGGGGTTCCCTGACGACGACCCAGAGCTCGCCATTAGTTTCAGGGAGTGAAACTCCCCTATTCACGGGCCAAACCGCGAGAAGGTGTCGAGTTGGAATTTGAAGGCCCCCGAGCAGACTGAGAATAATCTTGAAATAACAAACGATTCCCAGAAGAACAGAGCAGATGGGAAAACAAAACAATCCAGTCTGGACAGAACAGACAACCTCATGAAGCAAAGAAACCCAACAAAAAGATGAAAGGACATTTCAGTCAACACAACAACAAACAACACATTTCACATTAACAGAAGCAATCTCTATGTACAGTGGAGGCTACAGTGGAGGCAAGACAAGAACATACTGGAGAGCGGAGTCAAAACACGTTCGCCTGCGACTAGAACAACAGACCGACTGCGAGGCGAGACTGCGCTGGGACTCGGGGAGTGAATGCGGGTGTGAAGTGCAGTTAAAAGGTGCGGGGCGGCGAGGTCATATCGTTGCTGCACGTCCAGTGCATGGAAGTCTTCCAACATCGCATTGAACAGTAGCTATTGAGCTCCATGAGGAAGAGTTTTTTGGAGTAGTGTAATATTTGTATAAGTGTAACGAGGTTCATCGTGACGATACAACATATTCACAGATATTGCCTTAAGCATGGATTTTACTGTTATTATAGATGAAGCTTATGTAACACGTCGCATTTCATGTCCCACACATTTGTTTCGAGACCAGAGATGAAGATAGAACGACATGGGAAAGCTCAATGTTATCCCACACAGAACAGAACCGAACACGTTTCTAGCATCAACCTCTCGGTCTGTATAGAGCACAGCACTGAGATAACGAACACTTCCCTGACAAGCAGTGCAGAGCACAGAGTGAACAATCCGTTCCATCTGAACAGAACAGTGACCTCCGAGGTTAACACACATTAAACAGAACGATGCGAGGACAAAACAGCCAAGACTTGCTCAAACAACTTATTCAGCATTAAAAGAGCAATGGCAGTATTCCTGGAACAAGATAGAAAACAATAAATTGTGCCAAATCAAGAATAGCACGGCAGCCTGGATCTCTTCACGTCGCTCCACTCGCCGTGAAGAAGTGGTTCTGACTCGTTTAAAGTCGGTATATCAACTTGAAAAAACTTTAATATGTTAAAGGTGTTGATGTTTTAGAACGTTGGTTAAAAGGGGAAAAATCCCAAAAATTCTGCTGCGCTCGGCAGCGATTTTAGTGGTTTTCCGGCCGAACGTAGACTGACGTCATTGTACGCCCGGCTCGCTGGCTGACTTGAGCTTCGTATGCGCGCTCGGTCCCCCGCCCCGCATAAAGAGATAACATTGCAGTACAGTTTCATCATTCAAAAGTGCGGTGAAAGAATGTGCATCAGCTGAAGTAATAGTGTAATAATATCGATGCTATATTATAATGGTGTATGTTAGTCTAAATATAAAATGGTGATCAAGTGCACTGTGATAAGTTACCATAAGCATACCAGCAACTATTGTCATACATTTCTTTGTTTTTCATAAAAAATATTTATTTTATATTTTTCCGTGCACATTTTGTCCTAATTTTGTGAGCAAATGCATGTTTATGCAATAACCATCATAATATGTAGAATCATTCGAAATCAATGATAATAAACAGTCATTCTTTATAGAAGAGCGTTGTGCGCGAGGTTCAACCCTCTAGCAGACAATCACATTAGAAATAGAATCTTCCTAATACGACTGTACATGACACAAGCATGCACTCACATTTATCTGAGCGGTCGTAAACACCCAGCGCGCAATCTGTGTTGTATACGTGATAATAAGTGATGCGATACTTGAGGATACTTCTACGCACTTACCAACGCACTCGTATTCAAACAAATACAGATCATTTCTTTTCAAGAAAACACAGATAACGATAGATTGAGATGCCAGCCCCCCCCCCCCCCCCAAACACGCACGCACACACACACACACATTCACAACATGAATATTATATTGCTGCATGAACGTACTGCTAAAACATATTTTGCAATAATTGTTTCATATTTGGTACCTAGATGATAATGTAATGTGAATTTGACATACAAAATAACATGTTTTACACAGGTGCCCTAGAATCTTACCACAATGAAAGACCTTTCAAAGCGAGTTCACTATCCATACGAAGGAATGGAAGCACGTGGTATACTCGCTATACTTGATCATAATCAATAATCATCATAATTGATAATAATTCATCATCATCATCATCATCATCATCATCATATCATCATCTTCATCATAATTGGTGCTCTACAAACGAAACGCACAGCTGCGAGAAATCGACTGATTGGGTCTTGAAAGCCGAGCACTTTCGAAACGCGAGCGGCTACACGCTCGGGTCGACTCGATGAGTGGCCGTACAGTGACGTCATTTTAGGCCACAGTTTTCGTGCAGTGATGTTTTAAAACTCTATTTATTAGCAACCAGATGTCGATCAAGTGCATCTAAGATCTTTTTCCGTGAAATTGAATGGTTAAAGATAATGCTATGGAGTGCAACCAAGATGAGATAATTTCCTTTAAGAATCGGGCCACACAATACCTAGGGGGTCCAGATTTTCAAACCAAAAAGCGGGACAAACTTCTGGTGGCTGTAGCTGGGTCTGGGGCGAAGCCCCAGACCATACTCAATTATTTTGTCATGTTTTAACTGAAAAATGGCAACTCGGGGGGTTTACCTTAATGGATAAAAACATAGAAAAATGTTGCTTTGCAGATCGTAAAAAACACTTTGTCATTATCAGTCTCGTGTCTAACAAGATAAGGAAAGTCCTTCTTAACATCGTCATTGAAAACACACGATTAAAGGCGGCGGCATTTTACACACTCACGCGTACGAGACAAAAAAAACTATCCTCGTAAAAGTGAGGCTATGAAGTAAAAATATGTTTTTAAATCAAAATTAGTTTTTCCACCATTTAATTGCTGCTAATAAAAATTTAAAATATCGAATTGCGAACTATATATTGTATCTGTTTGAATACAATCAGGTATGTGAAAATACCTCACTCACGGTTATCTTCTAAGAGGTGAAGATCTCCCATTTGTGATGAGTGTGGTAAAGTTCTTAACTATAAAACACGTTTTAGAAACCTGTAAAAAATATAGTAGTGATAGAAAAGAATTTAAATTAAAACCTTCCCTCAAAGAATTTTATCAGACAGCTCTAGGGCAAGCGATAATGTTAATAATTTCTTAGGGTAAAGTAAACCTTTTGAATAAAATTTGAAATTAATATATATTTATCATTTAGAAAAATTCGATGGGCACTGATAACTTTACTGTTTGGTGCCCTAAAACCCCAATAACAAACTAAATAACAGAATTTTGAACTCCTTATAATGTGGAGACCCAGCAAGAACAGACCGAAAAGCAGAGACAACACATCCGTCTGCGACATGAACAGCAGACAGACTGCGAGGCGAAAAAATACTTCATGACAAAGTTGCATTAGAGTTAACATGTGTATACCGCTTGCATTTCGGTATGAGTTCGAATTTGGAGCTCGGATATAGAAGTAAGCAAACCACGATGCCAGGACATTTGAGTCAAGACTTTTATACAAACAACACATTCAGCAGCAACAGAAGCTATAGCTGTTGTACTGTGGAGGCCTAATAAAAAACAGAGCAAAGACAAAACACGTCCGCCTGAGACAAGAACAACAGACCGACTGCGAGGCGAGAGCGAGACTGTGCTGCGAGTGAATGTGGGTGAGAGTGCAGTTAAAGGTGCGGGGCGGCGGGGTCATATCGAGCTGCACGTCGAAGTGCATGGAAGTCTTCCGAAATCGCAGCTTTTGAGCTCCAAGAGGTAGAATTTTTGGAGTAGAGTGATATTGTATAAGTGTAACAAGGTTCATCGTGACGATACAACATATTCATAGTCACAGATATTGCCTAGAGCAAGGATTTACTGTTATAATGGATGAAGCTTCTGTAACACGTAGCATTGCATGTCCCACATATTTGTTTCAAGACCTGAGATAAAGATAGATGAAATTGGGGACCAGCTATAACACGGCGCATGTCACGTCATAAACAACATCTGCAGGTAAATAGTAGATTGTAGTACGCGAGGATATATTGGCCCCCCGAGTTCAATCGACAATGACTAGTAGAGGTTGATAGATTCAAGGTATTGCAATTTCCCCTTGTTTTTTTTTCTGTTTTATTGGGTAAAAACCCGGTGGTTTGACTGGGCTGGGGAATGTCGTAGCAATCCTGCTTTTGTTAAAAAAAAAAAGGAGATTTGGATGTCATCACTCGGGATGTGAGGGAGCACAACACTGAGTTAACGAGCACTTCCCGGACAAGCAGGCCAGATTAATGAGGGAACAAACTATGTAAAGTACGTTACTACCCTACTGACAGACAATACCACATACCGGTACGTGCAAAAAAATTTGCACAAATTATAACATCAATAACCCACTTAGTAACACTAACTTACATTATTAGTAAAATAATGCTTCAAACAATGAGTAATTGCAACACCTACACAGGGAATTTGGTATAACAAAAATCCAAGCACAGAAACCGGACACCTCCTTTGTGTGACTAGGCTCTCATCCCACAATGAACAGAACCAGACACTTTCCGAACTTCAATCCCTCACGCTGTACAGACAGAACAGACTGAGACCAACACTAACATAACAATTGCTTTCCTAACAAGCAGGACAGAATAGCGAACAAACCTTCCAGCCTGGACAGAACAGACAATCTCCCGAAGTTCACAAATATTTAAGAGAATAATGCGAGAACATAACAGCAAAGACTTGGTCAAACAACACATTCAGCAGTGACAGAAGCTAACTCAGTGAAACTGAGGAGGCTCGACACGAACAGACCGTAGAGCGGAGACAAAACACGTCCGCCAGCGACAAGAACGACAGACCGACTGCGAGGCGAGGCTGCAGCTGCGCTGTGTGTGAGCAAAGGTGGTAGTCAAAAGGTGCGGGGCGGCGAGGTCATATCGATGCTATACGTAAAGTGCATTGAAACTCTTCAAAATTGTGTTGATGACAATAGCACATGAACTCTGAGAGGTGTAATTTATTGGTTATGATTGATATTTCTATATGTGCAGTGAGGTTTATCGTGACGATACTGGAGTGTCGCAGATATTGCCTTATCCATGGATTTAATGTTATCATAGACTGTAAAACAGTGCACCGAGAATCGCCATTTCCTTTAACTTCACAAAGTTGCTCCGAAGGCCAAGAAGGTTGTCATAGGGGACAATTTGGCTATGTGCCTTCCCCCAAACTCCACACACATATGCCAGCCACTAGGCGTGGCTTTCTTCACGCCAATGAAAGAAGCTTAGAGGAAAAAGTTTGAAGTTATTTAGTTAGTTCGTGTTGTTTTAGGGCACTCAACAGTGGAGTTATCAGTGCCCATTATTATTTTTTTTTTTGGTGGACAAGAGTGAACAGGGGCTCCTCCAGACGTCAGCGACGCTCTGGAACCAGACGCAAGTAGTCATATATAAGGTTTGTCCAGACTATTCTACCAAAAGGTTCTGTGTGAGAGAAGATTTTCATGAGAAATTATTTTTAGGTTTAGCTTTATCTGAATGTAATAATTTTTTCACAGAACCTTAATTTTATAAATTAATATATTCGTGTGGGAAAATTTTAACGTAATCGAATAAATTATATGTTATGAAAATCGCAATTTACGCTTTTTTTCGATTTTAAACAATTACGCTCAACCAACAACGCGCCTGAAAAAGCGTTTGCGAAGCTTCCTAGTAATTATCATTGCTTACAATATAATAGCTTTTGGCCTGCTTTAATTTTTTCTTGTAATCCGTGTTTTTTAAAGAAAATGCAACACTGTATACTATAGTTTAACTTTTTACCCAAATGAAACAAAAAGATATGAACATCTCTAATAAAGTCATTTAATTTTGGTTGCATAAACCAATAGAATAAGTACCGTTATCTTATGGACGTATCATTCAGCATCGCATCGGACAGCATATACTTTATTTATGCATATGTACCCGCCTCGACCTATATCAACTACAGGAACAAAATTTCGACCATGCGCTTCAAAACAGAACGGCTTGGAATAGCATAATAATTTAGAGCACCCATTTAAAAAATAAACTGTATAACCATTTGTGTAATATATTGAACACTATTCAAACACATCCAAAATAGTTAAAAGGCGATACTGATGGGCCACAGAGCAAGCGCACAATTGGATGAGCGTAGCGAGCGAAGCGAAGATTCCATTTCACTACACTGGAGAAAAAAATCCGGAATGTTTGTTTTCTTTCTTTCTTTCTTTCTGTATTTTTGTCTGACTGTTAGCACAATTCCGGCTAAACCGATTCTCCAATTGCGATGAAATTTTCTGGAGACCTTCGAAATCTCTGAACTTAGAACTGCCACGTTTTTTAGCTCAATCGAAAAATTATTTCTTATGAAAATCGCAATTTTACGATTTTTTCTATTTTTAAAATTTCCTCGACTTAGAACACCTACATGCTTTATCCGATTGTAATGATTTTTTTACAGAACCTTAATTTTATGAATTTATTTATTCGTGTGAAATTAGAGCGCAATCAGAAAATTATATCTCATGATAATGGAAATTTTACGACTTTTTTATTTATTTTTTAATTTCTTCGACTTATAACATCTATATTATGCTTTATCCGACTGTTATCATTTTTTACAGAACCTTAATTTTATGAATTAATATAATGGGCCCATAATTAGCGTAATTGAATAATTATTTCTTATAAAAATCGCAATTTTATGCTTTTTACGTTTTTAAACAATTACGCTCATCCAACAATGCGCCTGAAAAAGCGTTTGCGAAGCTTCCTAGTTACTACAATTCAGTCAAGTCGATTTGCTGTTGTATCTATAGGTGGTTATTCCCTCCAAGCATCAAGTTCTTCCGTGGCCCAATGGTTAACGGCTTGGCTTACAGATGGAGAGGCGCGCTGCTGGATCGAGTTCGAGACACTTACACTTGAAATTTTATAACAACTTGTAATTTATATGTGTTAAATATCCACCTACAGGCAATCGACTGATGTCACAGCTTGAGACAATATAGCTATATAATACTGATATTTTATCAATCAAACTTTTTATTTTAGGTTTTACATTTAGCTCACAGATCGCGCTACGGATGCTACGTTAGATATTGTCAATGGACGGGCATAGGCAGGGGACCGGCCGGGGACCGTGCGGGCGTGGACAGGGTGAGAGTGTACGGTTAACGGCCAGGCACCAGCCGGGCATCAAGTGGTTTATAAACAACGGGGCACGCACGGGCTATGGCCGGGGCAGCTACTGGTAGCCCGTGCGGTCCCCCGTCACGGCCGAGGGGACACTCCTAGGCGGGACCCGTACGGGCAGCCCGGCCGGGGCCCGTACGAGCAGCCCGAGCGGGCACCGGCCGGTACATCACATTTGTGTTTGCTGGGTAGTAGCCTATAATTATTTTTCTTGGTGTAAAATTCATTATTTACTGTATTTTTTATATTTCAAAAACTACTTGTTTTTACTTGTATGTACAAGGATTTCGCGGCACCCCTTCATAAGGCCGCGGCACCCATGGTTGGAAACCACTGAATTTATTCATAAGTTACAAGGTTGCTTTATGGTTAGAAAAGTAAGAAAAACATTATAATTACTAACTCCCAATAACAATTGTCAGTGATACCTAACTGGTGGCAGTTTTTCAAATTTTTTGTGGTAGATGCCTGTCAAAAGCTCAAAACTGACCTGAAACCGACAGAGGTATAGATAGCCTATAGAGGTTAGTTAGTTAGTTATTAGGGTTTAAGGGCACCACAACACTAAGGTTATCAGTGCCCGTATTCTGTTATATAATGGCATGTTATTTTTAAATCTTTTGTACAGCTGTGTTGATTCAGGTATTTAAAAACTTTGGTTATGTTCTCAGATTCATCAGATAAAATTTCTTTAAATTTAGGTTTTAGTTTAAAATCATTCCTCTCGTCCATGTGTTGAGGACATTCTACTAAAATGTGCTTAACAGTTAAAAATCTCACCACACTGCTCACATAGGGGTGGATCTTCGCCTCTTAGAAGGTATCCTTTGAGTGAGATTAGTTGGTTGTAATTGTTGAGCTTTTTCAATAGCCTAGGTTTTTTATTTGTCTCTAGATTCCTGCATAGCATAGAGCATGCATAGAGGTTCCCGGGACAGTGTCGGCCTCGGGCGCTAAGCGCTTGACATTCGGGAGGTAGTCTCGGGCTCGAATCTCGCTGAGCCCCGTAATCCTGACTGAAGGTCGTTTCAGAGTTTTTTTTAGTTGTAAATGCGAAGCAGGGGACTGAGTCCTCTTAAACAACCCTTGGACATTCCCTTTTCCTAACTACCCTAAAGGCTAAAGACGGCACTGTGCCCTACCAAGGCCAGAAATAGCGAGAAAAAAACAATAACATATAGTTTTTTTTTATTAGGTAACTCATAACACTTGAGACTATAATTGAGGGTGTCAGTACCCCCCAATCATGAAGTACTTTTTTCAAATGTTTACCCGTTAGTCAGAAAAAAAAACAAAATCCTAGATAGGAGCATCTTGCCTAGGGATTTGTGAAAATTAATGTTGTATGTTTTATTCATACCAACATAACTTGTACTATTTTAATGCTTGGTCAGGCAGAAGAAAATTTTAAAATAAAGACTGCTATTATTATATCCCACAAACTCCTTCAAGTAGACGTAAGCTCAGCTCAGATTTTTAAGCAGGCTTTACTTTCGTAATGATCTCAAAAATACCAAATGGACAAATAGAATAAGGGGACGAAAAAACTACAATCAACAACAATAAATACATTCATTTGGAGGTGGGGAAAACAGTCTATGAAGTATGAACAACTTGACTCGTTTACAAACAAGGTAAAAAAATGTGAGTGAAATTTGGGAGGTAAGTCAAAGGTGTGATTAAATATCACAATACTGAAGCACATACCATTCCCCTAATTAAATATAAAATATTTGATGAATACACATTCAAACAAGGCTTGACATAACTGGTGAACTTACAGTGTCGTCCTCCTAAATTAGGCCTCATCATTTTAAAAGTGCAGTGCTATCTCTGATGCCGATAATAAACAATAATGGAATGCGCGTAATTTTGTCAGATACTGTGTACTGTGTACAGCGCTGGGTTTTTTCAAGGCCACGCATGCACTCATATCACAGAGTGACCATGTTCGCTAAACAAGGGACTCAGTCAACACAGATTTCTGACGTTCTCAACAAAACAACAACCGACTGGGCCCGAGATAAAATATGGCCCTTTTGATCATGCCCGTTCCCCGACGACGACCAGGGGCTCGCCTTAGTTTCAGGGAGTGAAACTCTCCTAATCACGGGCCAAACCACGGAAAGGTTGTGAGTTGGGACTTTCTGGAGGGAAAACAGACAACCACAACAAGAAAAACAAACCCAACACAAAAATGCAAGGAGATTTCAGTCAACACAACAAAAAAACAACACATTTGAGGGGTATAGATTCAATACCACCCATCTCCACTTTTGCGCCAAAATGATTTGGGGACATGAATTTGATAGATTTTTATATACACTGCACATAAGGTTGCGTTCCGTAGAAGCGACGGTCGTCTATTTTAGCTTTCCCGTGAATCAGATTGGGCGACTATCGACCTATTGCCGAGCGTACCGTTAATGTTGTGGTCGACCTGTGGTCGCGACCAAAACGCCCAATTTTTCGAGGTGGGCGTAGTGGTCGTTCGTTTGAATTGGCTTTGGCGCTAACCATGGGAAACTAGCATTCGTGATGTTTCGTTAGGCTAAATCTGAAATGGCTGTCGGCCCAGTTGAGTATTCCAGAGGGTTTTTATAGTTGCCCAAATTTGTTCGAGTATGGTAACGGAGAGAGAGTTACGATTAGAAGGGACAAGGGAAGAAACAGAGAGCAGGTAATTGAAGGTAAGGCGTAAAATAGCCCTAGGTAGGCAATCTTGTTATTTGTTTTTCGATTGGGCCTAGGGCCTCTATCCCTAAGCTGGCACAAGGTCTTGGAAAATCGTCAAAGTGATTTTGTTTATGCCATTTTCACCCTAACGGGATCATATTAAATCACTAAAACACTATACACTACCCATACATTATCAAAAACATACAAAAAAAACGCCTTGCCAACTAATAAAACGTAATATCACAAAACTTTTAAAAACGTTTGACCAGTGTATCAAATCTTAAAATGTTTTGACGGAAAGAAAGAATACCTTAAGAAAAATAAGAAAGCAAGCCCAAATTTCAGATTTTGAGGAGGATGACGTTGGGGGACGATGACTTTGGGATTTTCATCAACAAGGTAGAGTGCGAGAAGCTCACATTCTTGCCAGTGGGGCGAGACTGGCAAGTCGAGATGTGTGTATGGCTCAAATTACCATTAGAAGAGAGACACAGCTCGTGGGGCAATGAGTCTAAGTCTTTGAAGGAACCGATAAAGTTCCTTCACATCATCGGTGATGGAAATCGTTGGTTTCAATGCATTTCCCTGTACATAACCGGAAGCCAAAACCATCACCATCTTATCAGAAAAGTGAGTTTTGACCTTATAGCCTTTCGGTTAATAAAAAAAGATGTCGAAAAACTATCCTGATGACAACTATGCGGTAACAAGTCAAATAGAAAACAGTGGAGTTTGGGCCACCGAAGCAGAAATAGTTGTCAGTTGTCACAGCTTTTCTACTAAATACCGACATTTCGTATATGGTCGCTACAGTGGGGAAAAGAAAATAGCAGAAATTTAGAAAAAATGGGTTTACCCATTCCAGAAGGAGGAACATAATATACAAGAGGAAAATGGCAGAGCACTACATTATCAACAAAAAACAGCAATCACTACGAGATTGTTACCGACGTAGTATGGTCAAACTTCATTACAACGTTCTTCATTGCGGCATTTTCACGGTTTCCCCACTGAAATTTGAGTGGCCCCACTCAATTTCCATAACTAACAATGTAATTTCTATTTCCTTACGACGCTTAATGATAGCACACTTTCACGCTTGCGACCCCATACACTTATGGTCCTGTGCCCCCTGTGTGTGTTTTTTACCACGTTTTGAGGCGCCGACAGTACAAAGTCTGCGAGCTCGAATCAGACCCCTCCCTCTTAGCCCTCGGTCAGCGGTAGCGTAGGACGGGGCCACCAACACATTGTTACAAGTGTGCTACAAGTGGTTTTGCGTCCCTCACGAGCCATTGCACCACCGTTCTGGGGCAGCGCAAAAATCCATTGTAGTCTCTCGTGTCGAACTGTGAACTCGTGAAGCCCCCTAAACAATATCTCACTCTCAGTGTCAAGCTTTTAACATTTTAAAAGGCTAAACATAAGCCTATGCCGATTTCTTTAAAACGGAAACTCGAAATTATTGAAAGGGTTTGACCGTAACCCTATTAAAACAAGAGTTGAATTTGGCCAAGTATTTGAAATTCCAGCGTCAACACTGAACACGATCGAAAAAAAATCGTGTAAAGATACAAGCCAGTGAACTTGAACCTACTCGAAAGAGGGCTAGTCTGAAAAATGGGTGGAACTTGAAGACTTAAGTATTTAAGATCTTTGGAGGGTACCTGTATATTTTTTAGTGATGTGAGACGGTAAATTTACCTTACGGTAAATTTACCGGTCAGAGAATTTACCGTAAATTTACCGAGCGCGTCGGTAAAATGGTAAAAATTTTAAACAATTCCTCATTTATATTCTAAAGACTAATAAGAACCTACACAACAAGAATGCAGTGGACATAAGTCAAATAACACTTTTAAAAAAAGAAAGGGAACTGAAAAGCATGGCTAAACATTTTTTTAGAATTTGGAAATTCAAAATTTCCCCCCTATTTCTATTTCTACACACCAAGAAGGCTGGGGCTTTTTTATAACCAAAAAAAAACTACAGGCAAGGGGTAACTGGGAAGCTTGGCTGACATTGGTAGAAACCAACCATTAGTAGTTACAATGAGGCCTAAGAGGTAGTGGCAAAGTATTTTGAATTAATTAAAAGGAAGGAAGGCGACCCTAAAAAAGTAAGGTTTAAGGCCATTTAGTGTAGATTTTGTGGGAAGAAGTATGCTTTAAATGTGACAAGAATGTCCAAGCACATAATAGTATGTACCAAAGCACCTTCAAAAATTAGGAAACAAGTTGAAGTGAAGAGTAGTAGCACCAATGCACACGAAAAAATCAGTTCTTGAGAGCATGGATCTTTCTAATGATGAAACCAATTACGAAGATCTCCCCAGATCAAGTGAGAGTTCTACTAGGCCTAGGGCTAGGCCCGTATCCACATCTTTGAAATCGAAAATTTTTCTCCGACATCTTCTTGACAGCATTTCACAGGCAGAACAGGTAAGAATACAAATTGGTCCAAAGTTTGGCCCCGATGGGCCAAACTCAGGGTTGTGCGAGCCTGTTTATCTGTTTCGAACTAATAGGGGGAATTAACTAGGCCTATGGTATAAATAAAGAGGAAAATATAGCTAAGAGTTTATCTTTTATTTAAACATTTATAGGCCCTACATACACATCATCCATAAGCATACATGATGCTTCAGAGGCCTGTTATGTGGTAACGTAATATGCTTCAAACTGTGCCAAATATGTCCCTAAGCCTATTCTAGGCCAAGGGCCTAGGGCCATAGTTTTAATCTTGGCACAGCAAATTGGATTGGATATTGCTTAAAAGTTCATATTATGCAACTTGGCTAATCGAGACGAAGGAGGGACGTAAGGGGTGACGCCGGGGGGACAAGAGGGGACAGGTTCTTGACGCAAAAGTAATTGGTTGTCCTGATTGTTGACATGAGAAAGACTGCTCATATTCCCAATGGAGATGCATCATATGTTAGCTCGATTGGCTTTTCTTCATCATAATGAGTTAACACGTCAGTGATTGTAATATCCTTTCAGCCCAACAAACTACCATGAAAAAATACCAGTAGTCTTACATCAAAGTCTCCATTTCTTCACTCTTCAATGCTTGCTAAAAAACAGGAGGAGTCGGAGCATCTGTAACTGAAAACTCCCGAGGAAACAAAAAGTGTCTACTGCTGTAAAAATCGATTTTGGCTGGAAAATGAGAGGCAATGGCAAATGCTACAAAAAATAGTTCAAGTATGTTGGCTGGTCAGATTTTGGGGATTTTTTTCTGTTTCTAAATTATCTAGAGGCCTAAGGTAAAGCAGAACCTTACAGTGGCATAAATTAACATCCGTAGGCCTAGGCTTAATGTATCTCGCATGCTTTGGCAAGCTAAATCCCCATCTATCAATTAGCGCTTTAAGGGCCCAGGGCCCCACTAAAGAAGACCCGTATACTTACAGTAGGCCTACAGAACCTACTCATAGGCTTATTTCCCCGCAATTGATGGATATTGCTGAACGTCTCATATTAATTCAACTTGGCTAATGGAGACGAAGGGAGGGACGTAATGGATGACGCGGGGGAACACCCACAAGCGTATGTAATTTTATTTGACACTTTGTTTCTACACAAGCATAAATGGGCCTAAAATTTTATTTTAGTTCATCTGAGTCAAACTTTTCTAACGTCCAGAACATCCAGAGTGCTAGACCTCCAAGATGTCGAGAGCTTTTAGACGCTAAATCATCCAAACATCACATCCTAGTGAATTGCATTGATTTGTAAGGGAACCTTTTTCAATTTAAATTTTGACCAAAACGTAATGGTTTCGTGCTCCCATGATAACATCGAAATGGCTAGCCGGAAAATTATGCAATTTTAGGAGAAGTTAGATAATTATAATGTTTGCTTTGTATTGACCAGAATGTATATGTTTTCCTCCATTTTCCAATAGGGCCATCAAAGTCCAACTCGCAACCTTCTCGTGGTTTGGCCCGTGAGTAGGGGAGTTTTCACTCCCTAAAACTAATGGCGAGCTCTGGGTCGTCGTCGGGGAACTTTCCCCTTCCCTTTGACTACCTCCCCGATGGCGACGACAATGACAACACGGACGGATGATGACACAGACGAAGACGACCACGACGTGGGGGAACCCCTACCCTCCCCATACGCTTATGGCTGATTCTGACCAGCACAGGCCTGTCCACCCCTTGTCCCCCCGCGTCTCCCCTTACGTTCCACCCCTTGGAAAGAAGTATACATGGTGGTAACATATATTTACAGAAATTGTTTTATCTTGGAGGCGCGTATAATCTTAGCTGTTAAAGCCCCCTAAAACTACTAATACTTATACCAAAAAAATCAAGAAAATACGTGAAAAGTGGAAAATTTAGTAGGGAAGAAGGTGGAGGAGTGGGACAGGTGGAGATGGCATTCTTCACACTGGTGAAGTTTGAGTCTATTCTGACAGTTGGTAACACTGCTATTGCAGAAAGTTTAAAAACAGGGTTACAAGTGGTTAATGGTGTTCTGAATTGTATTTGTATTTGTAAAGAAAGAAGCTATCACAGAAAGGTGAGTTGTATTTCATATAAATTATATGTATTTAAGCTAAATGTTCAGCTATAACAATGCTAATTTCATTGTAGAATTGCATAATAATTAAAAGAAAAGTAAAACAATGCAGCGTGGGGAGGAGTGAGACACTTTTGTGAGGTTATGGGCTCACATTTTGTTAGAGCCCTGTATCATGGGGAGGAGTGGGACACTATGTTATGTTATGACACTAATACTGCCTTTATTGTTTTAGAAACGCCCCGTATTTATTTTAACTAGGAAGCTTCGCAAACGCTTTTTCAGGCGCGTTGTTGGATGAGCGTAATTTTTTTTAACGAAAAAAGCGTAAAATTGCGATTTTCATGAGAAATAATTTTTCGATTACGCTGAAATTTTACACGAATATATTAATTAATAAAATAAATGTTCTGTGAAAAAAAAATCATTAAAATCGGATAAAGCATGTAGATGTGATAAGTTGAAGAGATTTTTTTTAAATCGAAAAAAATCGTAAAATTGCGATTTTTATGAGAAATAATTTTTCGATTGCGCTCAAAAACGTGGCAGTTCTAAGTTCAGAGATTTCGAAGCCCACCAGAAAATTTCATCGCAATTGGAATATCGGTTTAGCCGTATTCGTGTTGACAAACACACAAAAATACAGAAAAAAAAGAAAGAAAAAAACATTCCGGATTTTTTTCTCCAGTGTAGTGAAATAGAATCTTCGCTTCGCTCGCTACGCTACGCTCATCCAAAAAGACGGAGAGAGAACCTCCCGATAAAAAAACAATGGAATTGGCTGTGAAGAAAGTTGTTGATGACGGTAAGTCATTACGCTCAACCGCTCTTGCGTACAGCATTTCAAAGACAACCCTTCAACGCTACATCAACAAATACAAACAAGCATTGAAAGAATCTGTTGATCAAGATCCACCTGTTATTGTATATGCTCCGAATTACAGGAATGCTCAAGTTTTTAATTGGCTAATCGCGCTAAACTTGGCTAATCGAGACGAAGGGAGTGTCGTAAGGGATGACGCGGGGTGACAAGGGGGGGGGGACAGGCCTATGCTGGTCAGAATCAGCCACAAGCATATGGGGAGGGCAGAGGTTCCCCCACGTCGTGGTCGTCTCCGTCTGTGTCATCCGTCCGTGTTGTCATTGTCGTCGCCGTCGGGGAGGTAGTCAAAGGGAAGAGGTTCCCCGACGACGACCCAGAGCTCGCCATTAGTTTCAGGGAGTGAAACTCCCCTATTCACGGGCCAAACCGCGAGAAGGTGTCGAGTTGGAATTTGAAGGCCCACTTTGCTTCGAACAACAGCCTGAAATGTCCTGCACTTTGGGAAGGAAATTGTATGGCTGGCATTGAATGGTTAAAAGGTTTTATGCACCGTAACCAGCATCTTTCTTTACGAACTCTAGAACCAAACAAGTCGACGCGTTTCTACTGCAATGCGAATGCAAGGGGTTTGCATGAGTCCTCTTAAACAGCCCTCGGACGTTTCCCTTCACAATAATGCCCTATCCGCAACATACCTCGTTATACACCTGAAGGGGGGCATGAATTGCACCTGGGCAGGCTTCCTACAAAAATGATTATTTACATAACAGGCACGGTAAATTTATTTTAAATGGGCACATTTAAAAAAAAATGTTTGTTATGTAACAATTCTTCCTAATACGAATTTTTATGAACACGTGTATTTTTTTGTGCAAATCTGCATATGAAATTCTTTTCTCTGACCTTGATCTTCCCAGATCACTTTTTTGCTTTGTAAACCCATGGTCATAATGACCACATTTTCATTAGTTGTTCTGACTTACCCCAACAAGCACTATTTTGGAGGTAACTAGGAACACCTTTGTGAGGTAAGTCAGATCATGTGGGGTAAGTAAGAACAAGCAATAGGGAATATTCCACTTGATATTTTATATTTTATTTTAATTCTTATTCATGTCTTAATAGTCACTGCACTTTTTTTTATTTAAAAAAAATGTTTTTTGTGTAATTTAAACAAGAAGTAAATCGGACTCCGAGTTTGCGGGCCAAAAACTATCGTGCGCCATCTTTGGACGGTACTACGTCATAACTGTGTTGAGTCAAGGCCAATTGGAAACTAAATGTACGTATGTTTGTACATATTTACATACAGACGGCGGTGCTCGCCCATCCGCTCAACACAAACAACTCCACAGGGATGTACATTTTCACCGTCTTTTGTTTTTCTTTTTTCGTATGTGACAGGAGATTTCGCGAGATCATTGTGATAAAGAATAACGAGCATTTTGTCTTGAATTTTTGCATAGCCTAGGACTATCATGGTATTCTTTATCTACAATAGGCTTTAATTAGTCATCAAAGTAAGGTTTTTGTGCGGGATGTGTGTCAGAACATGAACGTGCAGGCCTAGGGTTGGCAAGTTAAGCCTAGGGCTTGTCAAGTGAGTAATTTTAGTATTCACATACCAATGCCTATATCCTACAGGAACGATTGGCCTAGACTGTTGTATTATAAATAATTTTCTACGTCTAGGCCTAGACATAGGACTGTTTCAGTTTTGTTTTTTGATTGCAATGTCAACTTTTCGCGTTTTCCGGCTAGGCGTTAAATGTAAAATGTCCGCCATCTGTTTACATTACTGTAGGCTACGCTAGGCGCTGCTTTGTTTAAAACACCGCCGTCTTGATGTATATCTCGATCCTACTATAATACTATTTCAGCATCTTTGGTCTGGATGTATGTTTATCCAGACGGCGTTGGATCAACACAGTTCTGACGTCACAGTCGTTTTTGCCGCTTTAAAAAACTGCTGCTTTTAAAACGGCTATAAATCACTGGATTATTATTTCACGGAAAAACAAAGTACATATTTGTAATCGGGATGAAATACTTCTTCTAAAAAATCTATTCGTACAGTATTTGGCGAAAGTGGAATATTCCTATTAAAATACTGTGTAATTTCATGGGGTAATGAAGTACGTGGGTACATGTTAGTGAACCTGTTAAGAAAAGAGAATGTGAATCCAATTTTCTGAACACTACCAACATCTGGAGGCGATAAATGGGAAACTAAAATCAGTAATAACACCACACAGTTTGCTGGAAGATTTTGTAGATGGGTTTTTCTCCATTTTTCATGCTATGTCCGATGAAAAGGACCAGAAAGCTGCGGATTCCCAAACCAAGTTTCCGGTTCTACACTACGATAAAGACGGACCGAAGCACAAGTATGCCCGGTATTTGACGGAACATGCTAGCAACTTTGTCATAAACCAACCTCCCAAAAGAAGACAGTGATGGGGTATATTACATAGTTATAAGCAGGGGACCAGTCGATACTTCAGCGAGCACATGTACCTGTATTGATGCATCAGCAATGCTGCTACCTTGCCGACATATGTTGGCAGTTAGACGCCACGAATCAATGGACGTTATCTGTACAGAGCTATGCGCGGAGCGCTGGACCAAGGACTGTTATCAGGAAAATCAGCGTTTATTCTGTCGTAAACCACTGGCTGGGGTTGAGCCAGGAACTGTGTGTACTCCAAGAAGCCGCAAAACGTTCTATCGCA
>JAMZAV010008101.1:0-29255 GCA_024449915.1 Sweltsa coloradensis | reverse complement strand
ACATTTTTTTTTTACAAATTTTTGTATTTGTTTAGATTTATTGTAAGAGCTCATTCCATGAATACATTTTAACCCATTTTCAAAGCTCTAAATATTCTAACCCTATACAGTTTATACATTTATCAATCAGTACTATGACGTTCAACCCCTGGCAACTGGGTAAAGCCCCACGGTGGTTCGTCAATTATGACAGATAGGGCCTCGAACCCTGACTAAAGCCCCACTGATGGTCGACAATTATGACACTCAGCAATTGCGCGACCTGACTTAGGGCCTTAGCCCCACAGTGGGTGTCAATTATGACGCTCAGGACTAAGCACTCTGGACTTAAGTACCTAGATGACCTAATTGTCCTCCTAATCACTAAGGTATCACTCTCTACTCGGTTATGGGCACCAGCAATAAAATTATCAATTTTATTACGTGTTGCTCTGTTTACTAGCTGCAGAACAATTAGGAATAACAGGGAAGGTGTCCTGACACAGATAACGGCAAAATGACAATGCACCAGACACGACCTGTGTTCCGGGGGGGGGGGGGGGGGGGGGGGGGGTACTCGCATACCTTCCGGAACACACTAGGCTTACCGGACCCACTGGTCCTCAGAGAGATGTTCTCGGCTGGCTGCAGCTGCTGTGCACTGGAACGCTGGACACCTACTTAGCCTAGTTACTAAGGTTAAGTGGTCTTAGACTTATGGGTTGGCTGATGGCCTTGTAAACAAAGGAGGTAACAAGTGGTACGATGAAGGACATCCTGGGCTGACTCAACTCGTACACAGATTGAAGATTGGAATTCTATTATGTAATTGAGTTAGATATATTTATTTTTCAAAGAGTTGATTGGGCGTTGTACTTCTTGTTTGGTTATGGGACAAAATTCGGTAGGGCTGACATAGTAATTTAGGTTATTTACTAATTGTAAAGAATCCGATGAGGATAGGGCTGACTTGTTTAAAAGGTTGGTAAAATAGGGTGTCCATTCTCTGAAGGTGCGATTGGTTGAGTCTCGTCTTTGTTAAGGAAGGTGTAAGGATATATTTCTGCGGCTTCAATAGTCTTAAGCTCTTCAGCGATATGAAATTCCAATCGTTTATCGTGGAGAAGCTCATTGTATTCCTTCCTTAGGGTTACATACAATACTCATTTAATATCGTCTTTTTTCCCGGTTCTATTAAAATCATGGAGGGCTCTTAGTACTTTTCTCCTATGCAGGTAACATTCACTATCGAACCATGGTTTAGCTAAACGGGTTGATACTTTTTTAGGGAGTGCCGACTGCCGAGGTGTAAATAGAATGTTTAAACAGGTCAAATAGAGCGTCAACATTTTCGCTGGCAAGGTGAGTATCAAAAGCGTTGGAATTACTATAGACAAAGTTCGCAAATTTGATCGGGTCAATGACATTTTTTATAGTGCTTTGAGTTACGCGGGGTAGAGATCTATGAGGAGAATCGAGCTTGACTGTAAACTCGCAGGAGACGGGTAAGTCTTACGGAGTGAAGTAGAATTTGACATGGAAAAAATATTGCAATGAGATAATGATATCCCGCAAGGTGTGTGAAATACGAGATCAATCTAACTATTAATACTACGTTAACTCTCGGACTGGTGGCGGAAACCGAGTTTTTCCACGCAAGACGTTTTCTCCGCCAAGTAGCGTGATAAACGCGTACATTTTGGACGCTCCTCCACGAGAAAAGATCGACATTTTCGAAAAAAAATACCCGCGACCCGACAAAAATTTGCTTCCGGGTCAAAAAGTCAAAAATCGCGAAAAACATCGTTTTTGACAGTTTTTGTACTCACGGTTGCCGCGCCCAAAGTATGCTACGCACCCGAACGTCGATGGTTCCTACGCGTTCGAAATAATTACGGGTACAAGCAACGCGAAGGGTTCTAGGCCGACTATCATACTTTGGCCGGGACGGCGATAAACAATTTGGATTTTGAAACGAGAAAATTTTATAAAAAACGCATATATTACTTGGAGCATTCCCGAATTTTCGTTTTTTGTTTTAACGTGTAAACATTAACAAAAACTGGCGGCCTATGGAAACACATTTTCGGAAAAACGTTTCGTTCTCTTTTTATGGGACATTGTTTGGATTTCCCGGTTGGTTCCAAATTTTGGGAAATTTTTGGGTTTACGGAAAAACCCCAAAGTTTGCCAATTACAAAACCCAATGAATTGGGTAACAAGATTCAAAAAAATTGGTCCCCTCTTCTTTTTCAAAATGGGCGAAAACAAATCCCAAAGTTGGACAATTTTGAAAATTTGACAGTGCAATTTAAAAAAATAAAAAAATCGACTTCCCTAGGGTTAATTTTCGCTAACCAAGGCATATTTATGTAGAGAAATGATGAAGAAATTTTAATAAAATTAGTTTGAGAACCTTGGTTCGAACCCCGGATCAGTAGATGCCTTCGAACACGATTCGGGACACTTTTTTACAGTATGAGTTTTCATTTAAAATCGTAAAAAGCATGGTACACATTTTTTCTAAAATTCACGGATGGTTTAAAGGCATCCATCGGACCTTTACGATAATCGTGATACCAAACATGACCCATTTTGTAGCATTTGTATATTAGTTATGGAACCCCCCAAATTGACATGCGTGTCCGTTTTGGCATCAAAAAATCATAATTATTTTATCTCACGGTTGCCGCGCCCAAAGTAGGCTTTGCACCCGAACGCCGACGGTACGGGCGCGTTTGGAATCTTTCCGGGTACAAGCACCGTTAGGGGTTTTAGGGCCGTTACAATACTTTTGCCGGGGCGACGATGAACATTTTGAAATGCGCGTAATTTTGGAAAAAGTTAAACTTGCTGCTGAAATAAACAATTTAAAAAAATCCTGAATTTTCAAATTCACTTCAGCGTGTGTGAAGTGCCCGTGCGGAGTTAACGTGGGGGGTCCAGACCGCAAAAATGTTTACCGTTTTCTTTTTTTTGGACATTGTTTGGATTTTCCATTTTCCATTTTTTTTAAATTTTTAGATGAGTGGTAGAGCCACGAGGTTTGACAATTCTGAAAGCCAATGAAATAGCGAACGGGCTAAAACAAAATTGCCCCGATATTTCTTTCCAATTGCGCTGGAAAAAATCGCAAAGTTAGAAAATTTTGAAAAGTTAAAAAGATTAAAATTTTGGTTTTCCTTTGTTCGATTTGGAACGACCAATGCTAGTTAATGTAGCGCAAGTATAAAGGAATTTAAATAAAATTGGTTTGAGAACCTGGGTTCGAACCCGGGTTAGGGCGAAGCCTTCGAGCTCGGTCCGGGACACTTTTTGATAGTTAAATTTTGCATTCAAGGTCACCAAAAGCACGGTAAATATTTTTTGTAAAATTCACGAACAGCAAAAACCACTGTATCCGATCTTGAAGGAAATTGTCATACCAAACACCACGCATTTGGTTACGTTTGAAGGGTAGACAGTGGAGGAGACAAGATTGCAGTGCGTGTCCGGTTTTGCATTGAAAAATAAACATTCTTTTACTACATGCTCTTTTTGAATGCCCTATTTCGACTTTTATGTCCCTACCATGTAACTGTCATTAATTTTTAACAAGATCAAACTTTCTAAAAAAAATTACTTCGACTCCAATTTCGAATGTCCTGAGCGCCAAATCGGCACTCAAACGTGGTTTGTAAAACCAAGGCCGATAAAAAACGTCATTTCTCGTATGCATGCAAATGAAAAACGTCATTTAACGAATATGCCTTCAACGATTCGACTACCTTTGTTGGCTTATAAAATACGTCAAAAGGTTCGGCGAATACGGCCAACAACATCTCAACCCTTCGTTTTCAGATCCTAGCCGCAAAAATACGCACATTAAAATTTTGTCTATTCTCGTCAGTGTATTTTTTTACGCAAATTTATACTGATCACAACATATAAAAAATATATTGCGTTCGTAAGCTTGCAAGAGGCTCCCAACAGAACAAACCAGCATTGAGTAGGGGGCTCTGATTGGGGAACTATTTTTAATTCCAGTCATGAATGTCCATATAAAACTCTAACAAATGCACATGCACATCGATAACATCATGACATAGAAGCGTTTAGACAGAACATTTCTCCCACATTTTACACAAAAGGCGTAAAAATGATCAATTTCGAAAATCATTTTGAACCGTACTTCGAGGCGGCGAACAGCGTCCGGCGGCGTACCGAAAGTGTCCCGGAAAACAAATTTGTCCCAGGACTTCGGATAAACGACAAACGTTACCCGCAAACTACCGTATCGCGGCCGTACGCGGACCGATTCGCGATTTTGTCGCGTCAACGAGGTTTTCAAAATACGAGGTATTCCGAGTACGAGGTTTTCCACGCCCTCCGCGTAGCGGCTTCAAGCCGCGCGCTAGCGCGACTTGTCGTGCTAATAGAATAACAACAATAGAACAATAGAATAAGTATAATGATATGACCTACAAGATTTTAAAGCTGTCTGCAGATTGACGCGTCATGCCATTATTGACATACAAAACAATAATGAAAATAGGCCATCAGCTATTCAATAGGCCTACTTTTAATAAAATGTATATTTAAAAAAAAAACAGTAGGCCTAGTCCTAAGTGTATAGTAGATAAATATATATAGGCCTACTCCGATTGCGTTTACATTGTAAAACTATGTAGAAAACGTGCAAAACAAGTGTAGGGCTATAATTTGCTAGAAGCTCTTTTGATTTTTAGATATCAAGTAAATTATTGAAATTATTAGTATTGGTGGGCAACATTTTCTTGGCAAAATATCATCGATCTTCATCATTTAACATTATTTGATACACTTGTTTCTGTTTTTAATAGTTTAACAGTGTGGTTTGTTCTTTTCGAGCTAATATCATCAAATAATCTCAATTATTTGTTGTAATTAAAAATGCCATTAAATTCCCGTTTTTAATAAAGCCGATCCCCAAAACTTACGAATTTTACTAATCAAATACGCGGCCGATATGACATAACCAACAATGTTTTCGCAAATGATCAGAAATGTAACAAAAATCAAGTTGAACCTAGCTGAATATAAAGCGCCCGCCGTAAGCAGCTCGCCACTATCACCGATCGGTCGGACATGTTGCGTTTTAGTGCTGCCATCTATCTTTGCTTGGAAACGCGTACCTATAGTAAACTTGCAAATAATAATGTAAGCCTAAATAAAATAACAAAAGTATATTGTCTTCTTTTGGATAGAGTTTAGAAAATGTTATTTTACATTAGATGTTTGTTGAATGGGTAAAACGTAATTACTTTGAACTAATTGATTAATTAATTATCACAGTAAATTTATAGTTTGTGTGCTTATTATGAACTGTAGCTTGAACAATAATCTTTACAATGCTTGATTGGGATAATTTTGTTGATATATCATATCATATCATATTGCTGAACTTGATTGCGTTGAACTCTACAATTAAAATAATAAGGTGAATAAGTGCGCTTACCATAATTAATATATCAAATGAAATGAGATTATATACATGCACATCTTACCAGAACTGGCTAATATCATGCTTATTTGGCTCTAATTGTAGAAGTGTACACTCTGTTGAAATGGAAAAATCCAAAAATTAATATAAATTATTTAAATTAATATTCTATTCTATTCATTCCACTATCCACTATACTTGAAAAGTAACCTTGTCTAGAATATCGATATCTTGTGTTAGACTAAAACGTTGAAATAATTGTCATGGTTGACCACGGTAAGATTTTGAATTTAATATCCAGAATTCACAATATTAATTAACTTGATCAATCTAATTAGTAGTAAGTTCCATTTATAACCCAAATTAATTACTCATATTCTAATTTGGCTTAAGTGACTAGTTTATTTGTGGAAATGTTAGTCCATAACAAATAAAACATTTTTTTTTGTTTTATTAATTTTGAATCATTATAGGCCTAATATATGCAAATTAGATATTATTTGGACACATTAAATTTTTCTACATTTTGAGTATGTTAAATAGTATGAAAAAGGACGATTTCTGTTGCAATTTGTTTTTTTCGGATCTCTTCCGCTGTAAGTACTGAAACACGAAATAACTTGAAGCAATCTGTGGCATTTAGAATTAGAATTGATATTCTCAAACATAGCGTCTAACAAAATGCGAAATCTACTTGCAACCCATAGTATAAAGATATTCTTTGAATCCTTCGACTATGCCTGCGACCTAATTAAAAGGCTTCTCTGAGCAACAGACAACCACTAATTACCCCCAGTGCGAGGCTGGCGCCTAGCTAGTACCTCCCCTCCAACGGCTCTTCCAAGCAGTTCAGTTTCTGGCCGCGCTACATCAGCAAAGCGCTAGTAGTAATCACTGTCGCATCACATTTCTGTGAGTAACTTAAGATAAAAATATCGTTACTTTTAGTCCAGTTTAGAATCGAATTTCCGTTTGCATTTTGTTGAGACAGATTTTTTATGATTGATTGTTGTAGAGGGTCACTAGTAGATGAGAAATCGCGAGTATATATTTTTTCTATGTTGGGTTCTTGGAGCCAAATTTGGATTTTGTGATTTTTATACTTTTGGCGATAACTTCTCGGAAATGGGTCTAAACGAAAAATTTCAAATTGCATTTTTCTTTGCGAATTCAATTGAAATCAGATAACATTAGTTAAATTTATGTTCTTGTTGAAATGTACAGTCAGTACCAAAATTCAGATACCATGTGTTTATTTTTACAAAGTACGACCTGTACCGTCTTAGGAAAATTTTTGCGAATTAATCATTTGCGATCGTAATGTTTTGAATTGAAAAACGAATTAATTGAGTGGTTTGCGGTTTTTGTATCTTTTAAACTATGGTATATAACGGAGGTTCAGAATGGTTTTGATTTTGATCTCTGCGATTTTATGCTGTTAAATCGAGTTTGCAATGTTGTTTTAGAAGGTTGATATTGTACAAGAAGGCAGTGGGACTTTAGTAGATTAGAGTTATGGTTGAATCGTGGTTAAATTAAAGACATATTTTGCACATTTTTACATGAATACTCAACTAAACACCTAGTACGACTTAAATATTCCACTCCTAGGCTTGTGAGATGTGAGTTTGTGTGGCAGATATGGGTAGCATTATAATAATGAACATCATTTCGTATTATTCTGATGAATTAATGCAAACAATTTGAGCAGCTGTATATACACATAATATTATTACTTAGTTGCGTCGCGATTTCTCTTAACAGTTGCGTTGGTGGATGAGCGTTTTCGGCCAAAATAGCCATAATAGCCTATGTAATTGGCATTGATACCGAATGTAGAATGATGTTTTGAAACATGTATTAAGTAGATACCATTAAATGTGTCTCTATGGTTAGTCAATTCTTATAAACAATGAAAGTACCATGTACAAGATTTAAAATTTCCAACTAGTGTTAAAGAAGAAGCTATTGTTTAAATTGCATGGTGCACTAAAAACATATATTTTAAACAATGGGTATTCACCCGCTAAACTAAAAAAATGTAATTTAGGGGGTAACTAGTTATGAACCTACAAAGTGACAGAAAAACTATTGTGTCCATTCTTACCCGAAAAAAATTGCCAAACCTGGAAATTTTCGAGCTAGGTCCCATCGACAAAAAAACCCAATAAGAAATAACATGGGAACGGATTTTATGCCCCGTGACCAGAGGATTTTGGTCCAAAAAATATTGGATATCATTGACGTACTCGACAACCTGTTTTGTAAACCATCTACGTTTTGTTATGTAATTTGAGCAAGTGGTTTAGTGTTTTAATCAACATATGCTGATTACCAAGAAATAGTGTTTTTGGGGGGTGTTTGAGTTTATATTTGTGCACATTTTCAAAACATAATTTTCCGAATGCCAATTTAGATTGGTACTCTGCAGACACTGCTATGTTATCTATGTAAAACAAAAAATAAGCATGTTGAAGCCGATTTAAGAAATTCACCAAAATGCAAAATTTCACAAATTTCAGAATTAAAACAAAAGTAAAATCACAGTTACAAGATATAATATTTTCAACGGTCATGTGAGTGAAGTATTATGTTCTAGATTATATGGTGAATTTTTTTTTAAAATTTTAAATTTAGTATTTATTGACAACGAGACTCAGGTTCCCACAAGTGCAATATAATATATTATATATAATATCCTAAGCGACAGCGTCTCAGCCATCCAATTTGTCTCTCAAGCAGCGAACCTCCATCCTAAATCGCTGCTTTTCAAAAAACTCCCTTGTCGGCATCCGACAGCAAAACAAAACTATTAGAGACTCAATGGATCCCCAGCCACTGCAAGATCATGGGGAATGAAAAGGCAGACTTCTTGGCCAAAAGTGCCACAAAAGCACCGCAACCACCAGCAGCGCCTCTCTCCTACCAAAATGTCAAAACTAAGATCAAGTCAACCACAAAAAGGATCTTCAGAAACACCACAGAAGAGACTTCACGACTAAAGAACTGGTGGACCGAGATCAAAAAAGGGCCAGACAAAGACTGGTCGAGGAAGACGGCCACCGCCCATTTCCGGCTTGTAACCGGTCACGACGTCTTGCAGCACCACCTGCACCGCTTCAACATTACAAACGAACCGGCCACCTGCAAACTTTGTAATTTAGAAGATCAAGACAGAGCGCATCTCTTCAGATGCGCCGCCCTAAAGAATGACATTGACTCCCTGCCCGATGACCTGAGCAGGATAGAAAAGGAGGCAGTCTTATATTGGATAGCAAGACAGAAGAATGGCTGAAGAGGCCAACTTTGCACAAGAAAAAAAAAAAAAAAAAATTATGCAATATAATATACATAGTTATACAATAACTAAAATTAAGCTTAAACTAGACTAAAACTAGACTTGTACCAGGCCTCGCATAGCTTATGTGAGTGTGTTTCTGTGAGTGTGAATGATTGTGTGTGTGTGAGTTGATGTATCTGTGTTAACTTAGGTGATTACTTAGGTGTTTTGGATAGTGCAAGGTTTATCATTGTTTTGTAGTTGTGGATGGGGGTGTTGTGGATGTCAATATGTGTATCACTAGGAAAACGCTTAAGTCACGCCACGTAATTGGATGAGCGTAATTGGTGCATTGAGCTGCCATGTGTTATGCGGATTTTCTGTTGTTCTGTGGAAAAATGATTACAAAGTTGAAGATTTTTTAAAAAATTTAATTTAATTTAATACAAAATTATCTTAAATTTTAAATTCTTTTGATAAATCGTAATTTAAAAAAAGAAAAAAATCGTAAAATTGCGATTTTATAAGAAATAATTATTCAATTGCGCTTAAATTTCACACAAATATGTTAATCTATAAAATTAAGGTTCTGTGAAAAATCATTCCAATAGGATAAAGCATGTAGGTGTTATAAGTCAAAGAATTGTTTAAAAAAAGAAAAAAAAAAGAAAATTTTTATTTTCACGAGAAACGATTTTTCGATTGTGCTTAAATTTCACACGAATATCTTAATTCATAAAATCAAGGTTCTGTGAAAAAATAATTAAAATCAAATAAAGCATGTAGGTGTTAAAAGTCGAAGAAATTTTCTAAAAATCGAAAAAAATCGTTAAATTGCGATTTTCATGAGAAATAATTTTTCGATTGCGCTCAAAAACGTGGTTCAGAGTTCAGAGATTTCGAAGGCCTCCACAAAATTTCATCGCAATTGGAGTATTGGTTTAGCCGGAATCGTGCGGACAAACACACAAAAATACAAAAAAAAAAAAAAAACATTCCGGATTTTTTTCTCCAGTGTAGTGAAATGGAATCTTCGCTTCGCTCGCTACGCTCGCTAAGCTCATCCAATAAATGTCTATACGACTTCTGGATGCCTAAAAAGTAAGTTTGTTTCTAGTGCATTTAGTGGGAACATGGTAATTAATAAGTTCTAGGAGGTTGGTATATGTTAAGTTATTTACGATTTTGTACAGAAACACTGTAAAGTGTAAGGTAAATAGACCCTTTAAAGTGACGTTTTCGTGAAAATCACTTTAATTTTAGTAAGAAAGTGTGTGGGTTTACCGTTACATATTTTATTTTCCGAAAATGTCTGTAAGTTTTGAATCAGATTTAGAAAGCGATGACAGTTCTGTAAAACCACAAAAAAATAGAGTGCGATTTTTATGTGACATACTTGTACAAATTTCGTTCAAGAACATAGAAGGTTGACATTCGGATACTTTTAAAAAGAGTCGCTGAGGCTGGCGCGGTGACGAGTTAGGCGCTCAGCTTTCTGTTTTTTTTTTTCTTTTCAGGTAAACGGTTTATAACACCGTTATCAAATTTCCCACTTACGTTATTAAAGAATAAATCTATGCTATCCAGTACCGGTACGCGTATTTCTATTAAATTAATTGATTTTGAATTAAAAATTGGAATTGTATTAATACATGTTTCAAACATCATTCTACATTCGGTATCAATGCCAATAACATAGGCTATTTTGGCCAAAAACGCTCATCCACCAACGCAATTGTTAAGAGAAATCGCGACGCAACTAAGTAATAATATGTGTATAGCTGCTCTAAGTGTTTGCATTAAATACGAAATGGTGTTTCATTATTATAATGCTACCCATATCTGCCACACAAACTCACATCTCACAAGCCTAGGAGTGGAATATTTAAGTCGTACTAGGTGTTTAGTTGAGTATTCATGTAAAAATGTGCAACATATGTTTTTAATTCAACCAAGATTCAACCATAACTCTAATCTACTAAAGTCCCACTGCCTTCTTGTACAATATCAACCTTCTAAAACAACATTGCAAACTCGATTTAACAGCATAAAATCGCAGAGATCAAAATCAAAACCATTCCTGAACCTCCGTTATTTACCATAGTTTAAAAGATACAAAAACCGCAAACCACTTAATTAATTTGTTTTTCAATTTAAAACATTACGATCGCAAATGATTAATTCGCAAAAATTTTCCTAAGACGGTACAGGTCGTACTTTGTAAAAATAAACACATGGTATCTGAATTTTTGGTACTGACTGTACATTTCAACAAGAACATAAATTTAACTAATGTTATCTGATTTCAATTGAATTCGCAAAGAAAAATGCAATTTGAAATTTTTCGTTTAGACCCATTTCCGAGAAGTTATCGCCAAAAGTATAAAAATCACAAAATCCAAATTTGGCTCCAAGAACCCAACATAGAAAAAATATATACTCGTGATTTCTCATCTACTAGTGACCCTCTACAACAATCAATCATAAAAAATCTGTCTCAACAAAATGCAAACGAAAATTCGATTCTAAACTGGACTATTTTAATTTAAATTTTTTTAAAGATAATGCCAAGTTGTTAGGCTTTACGTGAACAATGTTAGATAATGAGATAAAACTACATACCATTGTTCAATTGTCCGCAATACGCATTCAAAATGTAGAACGTTATGATTTTTTTCTTTGGTTCCCATCACATTTTAAAAAAATATTCTGATTTTATAACCTAGACCGTTCAAAGTTGTAGGTTGCTGAATTTTTTGAACGGCCTAACATAAAAACTAATACGAAAAAATATCTGATGACCAAGTCGCTGCATGCACTTTGCAAAGGCTGTCTCGTAAATACTCTTAAAAGTAACGTGAATGAAACTAAGTTTCTTTTGAGGAACGTCTCAGTTTCTGTTTTTAAAAAAGGAACAGGAACTTGGATCAGTTCCTTTTTAGGCAGATCGGACGTAGGGCCTAACTTAACTTTACAAAGTTCCCATTTTTGGGGAATGTGCCCAAGACTGATTATATAATTGACATCTAGACGTATCTTGTCTTTATGGCTGCCAATCATATCACCTAGAATGTTTTATCTGTAAAAAAAGTCGTGATGTATTTCAATAGCCAGTATGTTGCCAATTCGGTCGGTGGCCCTCGAACGTATGTTAAAAATGCCGTGGCTCTTGGCTTGACTATTGCATCGACTTTAGCTGAACCAAGATTTTCTTCTGCTCTGGTTCTTTTATTCCAAGCCTTGTGGAGTGACGCACCGCACAGTAACGAATTTCTTAACCAAGGGGAGGTGGGGGTGTCGTAGCCTATAGCTGGTGAGCAAAATGATTGATATACGTAATGACCTTCATATCAAATCAAAATCCTGATATGAAGGTTATTACGTATATCAATTAAATGTGTAGGCCTAGGCCTAATATTAACATTATTCATTATTCATCATTCATCAATCATCAATTCATCATATATCCTGTGTATTTTTCATATCATTAATATTGTACTATTCGGCACCAAAAAGCACACTAGCGCGGCCCTGTTGGCAGAACGTAGAACCCTGGCAGTAGTGATCACTCAGGTAGACACAGCGGCAAATAACGTGGAAGAACGTGTAGATGTAACTAAAAAGTTGAGTTTTCGGCGTGATACGTTTTGTTTACGGATGTTGAACGTTAGAAATAAAATAAAGAAATATTTGTGCTATGGTTATCACAAGAAAACAAATTTTAAATGAAAGAATGGGGCCTGTAAGTGCACCATAAAGTAGACACCTGACGCAAGGGTTATGTCTCGAATGGTTAAGCATTGGCCTACATTTCTCTTTTAAAATACAACTCTTTACACTTAATAACAACTTTTAAATTATCGTGATCTCAATTTAAATTTCGGTAGAACCTATTCTTAATAAAAACATTATTCTTACATTTAAGTCCAGGGATAAAGTCCGAAAACATATTATAGTCAGATGACAGTGTGGTGTCACCCACTGAGTTTTCCCGTTGTGTTTGATAGATTTATTATTCATTTATGTTCATTTCATAATAATTATTGTTTTTTACCCGTCACCGACACTCATAATAAATAGCGTTTTACAATTTCAGACAATAATTTTAATTCATGCTTATGCCAATAGGCTATCACACCGTTCCCAATTGTTACACATACAGGCCTACATAGCACATAGGCCTTGTGACTTCACCCTCCTAGGCCCTACCACCTTACGCCCTACGTGGTCTAATTCGCCTATGAAGTCACGTCGCAACCTTTTACCGACACCACCTTGCCCGAAGGACCCGACCAGCGCCAGAGTGTGATTCACTCGTGACTCACCAATTGGAGCCACTTTAGGTCGGGGGTGGTGTAGGTGAAGGTCACCCGTCCTAACTCTATGCCTGACTCGCCAACCTGCCCTAAGCTTAGCTCGCGGAGAGATGAGACTAACATGAACCGAGAGACACAAAATGCAATAGAAAACACAACAACGCAACACAACAACCAAAAACACAACAACCAGAGTGTACCGACAGTTGAAACCAGCACGGCTCCAGTGACACTACCCACTGGGGGTAGGGAACCAACTTATCAAGGACGCTAGCGGCGAGGGCCACGCCGTCGTGGTCGCTGCAGCTCGTCAGGGGCCCCGGCACGGTGCTAAAGTAGGTCCAACCACCCGAGAAGCGGGCGTGGCGGCGGACTTAGGGTCCTGCAAAAACACTACGCTATGAGTGAGAAAAGCAGGGGCAAACATTGCATATGAAGTGAAAAAGCTGTGTACTTTTAGTGGACATACGGCTCAAACAATGAATTTTAAATTACAACAATGAAGTTAGGTTCAAGTAAGTTAATGATCGATCCGAATTTCAGCAAAAGAAAAATTACATACATGAGATACAAGGGTTACAATAAAATACAAGTAAACACCAATGCTTCTACTCATCCAAGGTCCTCTCCTGTCTCACTACAAAGTCGATCTGTTCCATGGTCTGAGTGAAGAGGGGGGGGAAAAGGATGTGGGTCGCAAGCGTCGACGCGCTCCTGCGCGTAGTAGGCCTAGCCTACGGACGGCGTCCAGTGGCGGACCCCGGACCTGGTCGCCTACGATCCTTCTCGGCTACTCGCCAGATATGTTTAATCTAGCTTACACAACCCCAGATTGTTCTCGTAGACGGAGAGATGCCCTTGGTCTGGCATCGTGGTGGTTACTCACCACGTGGTCTCTATCTTTATTGGCAATAACACGTGCACCCTATCCTCGACACAGCAAAGCCATCCGAAGCAGGGAAAACTATAACTGATGTGAAGTCATGCTCCCCCGCAACTTGTAGTTGTTTAGAAATTACCGTGCACTCGCCGGCTGTCGTCATGTAGAAGTACGTGCGGTCCCCTTACATAGGGTACACCAAAAAAAAAGCCCTGTCGGATTCGTCCGAATAAGTTTCAAAAAAGATAAAAAGAGGTTAGCAAAAGACCAACTCCCTAGCAGCAGTCGTCCACTCCGTGATAGACGGCCCCAGGCTCCACGACCATGATGGCTCTCGCAGGGAGGGACACCACGCTGGCACTCACACGTGCACCTCGGACCGGACCGTCCGGTCCAAAGCGTGACCCACTGTGACGAGGTCGGATGCTCCTTGCCTGCCTCGGCCTCGTCCGGGGTTCTCCCGGGCCTCGCCCATACGGTCACGTGGTGTCTCTCTGGACACGACATGGTCAGACTTCTTAATTCAAACTTCAGCGGGTCGTTCCGGTTGTTCGCGATTCGTGGACTACAAACTTCGCGAAATACACATTTCGTTGGTTTTGTCACCAACTTTGCCATTATGCTAGCCGCATTCCACAACCTTAGACCGCTGCCGTCGAAGTTGAAGCCAAACGCACTTTCCAGGACGTTCCGGATTTAAACATGGGGGTGACGTCCACTCTAGGCCACTCTGGTAACCCGAAACCAAAAACATGCGCCTCGGCTCCACAACTGCACATTCCACACTTTCAAACCCAAGGTTGGGCCTTTGCAGCCTAGATGCAGATCACACGGCTATGAACAAGTTAGAAAAAATATGACTTAAGCCTTGAAAAATATTCCAAGTCACACATGATATGAAATACATAGATAGATTTAAAACAGGTGAAAAATATAAAAATACAAGGGTTAGGGCTGTAACGTTACGTGACCCCCCTAACTCCCATTGCCATCTTGAACCTCCACCAGGACCTCAAGTTGACATGTAGTTAACCACACACAAAAACATGCCGCACATGCCTGGCATATGAGACATTTTCACACTTCCAGTGACACAGCTTCTGAGGCGTCACACAAATCGGGGCAATTGTCGCAACTCAGCAAATTAAAAATCTTAGGGAGATTCTACTGTTCCTCAGGGGAACTTCAAAATGACTTTACAATTAGATACTGTTTTACTACACAAACCCAAAAGAAAACAAGAAACCCTACAGGTTACACTAACTCTAAAACTCGGGGTCCAACCACCCCCCAGGACGCTAGGTGCAACAACCTAATAGTTCGTTTCAGGGTCTCAAGGAGACCCTGTCACCTGCCGCCGCTACGCCTCTCGGCTACTCCAAGTAGGCGGAAGGGCCGAGCGCCAACGCCCCTTCACCAGCCGGTGCGCTCCAGCGACAGCTCTTGGACCGTCCACTAGCACGCCTGACGTGCCACGCCTCCCGGTCAGTTAACACCATGGCGTACGCTCGCACTCTCTCTATCTAGGCCGCTACGCCCATCCTAAGCCGGACCGGACTGAACCTAACTCGTACGGTCGTGGAACGGCCGATTTCCACTCCCGCCTCGCGATCGAGTCCCGACGCTGTCTTCTTCACAAAACGTGCTGCGATCGCACGCAGCGAGTTACTGCTTCTCTACGCACCGGGTGAACACTGTTCACCAAAACTACACGCATTCCACGTAGGAAGTACCGAAACACTCACGTCGCACTAGAAGGGACTTCTATACCCAAAGTACACGACGCGCGGCGCGCCTACTTAACTCTCAAACTAAAACAATTACATTTAGGTTGCCGCAGATGGGACTTTTAACAACGCTCTCTGGACCTACACGCCACGCAGGCTAATACAATTAACATTTAGGTTGCCGCAGATGGACTTTAGAAAACGCTACTCTGAGCCTACACGCACGCAGGCTAATTACAATTACACTTAGAAAACAAGCTCGCTGATGAACAAACACAAGAAAAAACCAATGTCCCAGAGACACCAAAACTACCGCGTAAACTACTGACTGTACTCAAGCGAGGGACACGGTCCATCGAGAAACAGAAAACGCCCACAGGCACAATACAAAACACAAGCGCCACTCCGTCAACCGTTGGTGACCGAAAACTACTTAAAAAGGTCGACCAAGCGCAATAAAACTTTGCGTCACACACACCAAAAGAGTCTCTAACTCAGGGTACGTCTTACTGACTACACACCAAAAAAAACAAACAACTTTACACGCGGGAACTAAACTTGCCCTAACAGATAAACCAGAAAAACTAACGCGTGTGGGCAGGGGTGGTAAGCCCCAAACAACAACAACACGCTACGTACTCCACGGTCCACACAGGACTTCTCAACACATCAAGGCACGGCTCAGCGACTCAGCGCTAGGGATCGGCGAAAAAGTGTCAACTCTTGTGCTCTCTCCTCTCTCAGCAAACATCCAGCCACCCAGGAAAACTCGCCCTGGTGGGGGACTGTTCTACACGCACAGTGACCCAATGACCCCTAAGTCCACGGTGGTCCGGCTCTTTACACTCAATGTACGTAGCTACCTCCAAGTCTTGCCCCGTCCTCCGACGGTGACAAACTGCATTTGCCTCGCAGGCTGTATTCCCTAAGTCCTCCCAGTTTACTTCGTGTGTCTAGCGTCGAGCAAAACTCTCTCAGCTCTGAGGGGTGCATGTTGCGTCGTTGCCAAATCAGCAATCCGGTCAGTGGCCGCGCTGGTCTACTCTCCTCGTCGATCGGCCTGCCTGACTCATCGCCGCAGCGAAGCCTCGTACTTTGGTGACTGCTCTCCAGCGTCGCTCCGCTTACCGTTCGGCTTGGGCCCACTCTCTTCTACCAGCGCTCTTCCTCTCTCGATGCGTCACGCACGGACTTGACGTCGCGGTCGGGGTTCGATCCTTCTGTCAACTCACGCGTCTACTCTTCTCCTGCCCACTAAGTTATCGTACAAACGACCACGCTCACTACGCGTCGGACTTCTGTAATATTTCTGAGGGTTAATACATTGTACAACACCTTCACGTTGCCTGCCTTCCAAGTCGAGCGTCATCGAATCCACCGACAGATCACGCGTCGTGGATGCCACTTCATGGGCATAATAACGAGTGACGGTGACGACCCGCTGTTCACCATCAGCTGTCCGTTCGCCGAAGCAAATAGTAAACTCGATATTTGGTAGCACCAGTCATATGCCTAAGATCAAATTGCGGACGAGATCCGTCCACACTAGACAAGTTATCTCCAATATCTGGACTATTCGACACAGCTCAGGTACACCTGCTTCAGGACTATCTTACGGCTCTTATCGTGGCGCCTACGATGGTCACCCCTACTACTGGCAGATAAGTAACTTCAGGGTTCTTTAGCACGCAGCTCCTCGAAGGTACCCGGACTACACGTTACTTCGCTATCCCGTTCGAGAAGGGCGGGTAATCACGTACCATTACCCGACTGCGCACTCTACGCATGTGGAAAGAGCTTCTTCTCTCTCCGTTTCTTATCGTCTCGCCAACAGCTCTTTCCTATTATCGGAGAAGGGGACCGTGTTCACACTTAGGGGATAGTCGTCATCGGTCGGGCACTGGTTGTGTTACAGACCGACGCTAGGGTTGCCCGTCCCAGTATTCATGAGCTGGCAGGTCCGCCGCTGCGTGTCACGTAGTATAGCTGAGATTGCACTCGTCGCTGTGTGGCGCCTGTTCTCCTCCTCGCGTGGTGCGCCTGGCGGTGCGCGGTAGCTCCGGGCTCTCTCGTCCGATCACCGCTCCTGGACTCGTGCGTCGCACGTGGTCGGGCTGCGCCGCTGCATGCCACCACTTTCGCCACCTCCTGTTCTGTCCCTAGTTCTGTGTTGTCTGAACCTGGTGCTCCCAACTGCGTTTACCGCCGGGTCCCTATACTGAACGCCTATAACGGTCAAACCCTTATTTCGTACTCAGTAGGTGGGTTGTTGCCCTTCCCAATAGTTATCGCTAGCGGGTTGATTTCCCTAGATAGCCAACTTGGAGATTTTCACTTTACATCTGCACACTATGCTAACTAGTTTCGATGGAGAGTCATCGGATCGTCAGTGCGCGGCTGTGACGGGCCTCTCGGAAGTGGACACGTAGATTGGCGCGAGTATGGGTCGTCTAGGGTAGGTCAGATAACTATTCGTTTGATGAGGATACTGCAGTAGGTGGACATAAGCCCTAGCCCTGGTCCATATTTCCCGTTACAGATGTACTGCCTTAGCCGTCCTGCTCGACTAACCCCAGTACTTTTCTAGTAGGCTTCTTTGGACTCGATAGTCAGTTAGGTCGATCTCCCTGAGCCAGGTAGAAGAGTACCGGGTCCGGACAACACTGCACTGTAGATTGAGCTTCGAGCTCTCGCGCACACGATACGTCAGAAACGCTTCTGCCAAGATGTTAAGAAACTCTTGCGGTGCATCCCGCCTTGGTGTTGTTGAAAACATATGCCCTCTCTCTAACTTCTCGCCTGACATATTTTCCTGTTTGGCGTACGAGTGCTCGTCCAACACCGGCGTGCGATTCCAGCTTCCTGTCTGACACTCGCTGTAACGCCCCAAGAGCTACTGTCTCACCGCGCGACGCCGAGCTTCTAACTCCGCCCTTGGCCTCGGTGGCGGTCGTGCCCGGGGGACTGTCCGCCGCTCCGACTGCGCTCCCTACCTTCACTGTGCTATTTGGCGTCCTACTGCGTCCAGCTTTCCGTAGGCTGTCCACGTTGTGGCTATCTGCAGATAGCGCTACCTGCGTCTCAGTATGGTATGACGCACCACCATTCTCCACTCCTGACAGGGCGCTGTTGCGAGTAATCTCAAGTGATCGTGTGCGTTCCCGCGTATCGTACCAAGCATTATCGCATCTAGTTCCACCACGGACATTATTTTTCTAACGTGCTGACTATCCCTGTCTGCTTCCTGCCAAACACTTTTATACTGACCGGAACTACTTGGTCTACTCGCTTTCCTAGCCTGTCGCCTGTACTTCCAAAGTTTGCCCTTGCTTACTACAAGCCGAGCCTTATTTTGTTACTTATTTGCTCGTAACGTACTGCATGCCGCAGTTCTGTATTGGGTGCGCCAACCGTCCATGGCCGCCCCAACGTGCCTCGCGCTCCGCCGTCTGGCTTTAGCGTACCTTCTTTCTCGCGCTTCGCTCGCCCGCTTCCAACTTGTTCCAGCATCGCGAAGAAAAAGCCCGCAAAGTCACTCTTGTAGCAATGTCGTCTGCTCCGCCGCCACACCCTGTCTGGTTTTCCCCTAGCTCGCGCCTCGGATGTACTCGGTGCCCTCTAGACACGCACTAGGTCGGTCGCCATGCTCTCGTTCTCAGACCCACCGTGGTCGTCAACTCTCCGGTTTCCGCGCCGAGTCACCATTGAAGGAAAACAGTCCCGTAGCATTCCGGTTCGCCTGCTCGGTTTCGCGTACATACACAATCCTGGTTCTACAAACATGGCCGGTTAAAATCTACATTGTTGCTACCCCTCGATTTGCGGCTAGTTCCGCCATCTTGTCCGCTGATGAAAACTCAATTCGCGCCCTACTGATCTACTCTCGAGTCGTGGTGGACTATCCATGCTCCGTACTACGTTGTTTGGATCTACTGACTTGACTCGTACGTCTCGGGTCGTGATGCGATGGCGTAGGTCCTACCTCGTGCCCACGGCTTCGGGAGCCACTTCGTGAACTTCGCAGTCCAAGTGGTCCCAACAACTAATCTGTAACACCTCGGGACGTGGTGACAACTCGAGGCCCCGCACGTTCGGCGCCACTGTGACTTCGCGAGCAACGTGCTCCGTCCTACGTCTCGGTCGTGCGTGAGACGTGCCCGTCCGTTGGGGCGCCACTTGTGACTTTCACCCTTCCTAGGCCCTACCACCTTACGCCCTACGTGGTCTAATTCGCCTATGAAGTCACGTCGACAACCTTTTACCGGAACACCACCTTGCCCGGAAGGACTCCGACCAGCGCCAGAGGTGATTCACTCGTGACTCACCAATTGGAGCCACTTTAGGCGGGGGTGGTGTAGGGGAAGGTTCACCCGTCCTACCTCTATGCCTGAATCGCCAACCTGCACTAAGCTTAGCTCTCGAGAGAGAGAACCTAACATGAAACACCCGAGAGACACAATGCAATAAGACAAACACAACAACGCAACACACACAACACCAAAAAAACAACAACCAGAGTGTACCGACAGTGCAACCAGCACGGTTCCAGTACACTACCCACTGGGGTAGGGAAACCCACCTTATCAGGCCCGCTAGCGCGAGCCACGCCGTCGCTGGTCCGCCTCAATGCTCGTTCAGGGGGCCCCAGGCACTGCTGCTAACAGTAGGTCAACCACACGGAGAAGCGCCGTCCTGGCGATGGACGAGGGTCCTTGCAAAAACAATACGCTATGAGTGGAGGAAAAGCAGGGGGCAAACATGCCTATGAAGTGAAAAAGCTGTGTACTTTAGTGGACTTTACTGAGCTCAAAACAATGAATTTAAAAGTACAACCAATGAGTTAGTTTCAAGTGAAGTAATGATTCGGATCCGAATTTAGCAAAAAGAAAAATAAAGTACAGGAGATACCAGAGGTTACAATAAAGATACAAGTAAACACCAATGCTCCTTTATACCAGTCTCTCTGTCTCACTACAAAGTACTACTCTGTTCCTTGGTCTGAGTGAAAGAGCGGGGGGAAAAGAATGCGGTCGCAAAGCGTCGACGCGCTCCTGCGCGTAGGTAGGCCTAGCCTCGGGGACCGGGTCCGTGGCGGACCCGGACCTGGAGTCCTAAGTGCTTCCTTCTCAGGCTACTCGCCCAGAATGTTAATCTAGTTACCACAACCAGATGTTCTCGTAGAGGGAGAGATGCCTGGTCTAGCACGTGTGTTTAATCACCACGTGTCTATACTTTATTGCACTAAACACGGCACCCTATCTCGACAACGCAAAGCCAATCCGAAGAATGGGAAACTATAAACTTGATGTGAGCTCATGCTCCCCGCAACTCTGTAGTTGTTTAGAAATACCGTGCACTCGCCGGGTCGTCATGTTAGACTTACTTTGTCCGGTTCCCCTTTACATTAGGGGACACCAAAAACGCGTCGGATTCGTCCCGATAAGTTTCCCAAAAAATAAAATTGATAAAAAGAGGTTAGCAAAAGACCCAACCTCCCATAGCCCTAGTCGGCCACTCCGTTATAGACGGGAGGCTTCCACGACCATGTGGCTCTCGCAGGGAGGACACCACGCTGGCACTCACCACGTGCACCCTCTGGGACTCGACGTACTGGTCCAAAGCCGTGCCCCACGGTGACGATGGTGGATTGCTCCTTGCCTGCCTCGCCTCGTCCGGGGTTTCTCCTCGGCCTCGCCATCCGGTCACGTGTGTCTCTCTGGACACTGCCATTGGTCAGCCTTCTTAATTCAAACTTCCGCGGGTCGTTCCGGGTTCGCGATTCGTCGACTACAAACTTCGCGAAAATACACATTTCCGTTGTTTTCCCCGTTGGCCATTTATGCTGCCGCATTCCAACCTTGCTCGCTGCTGCGAAAGTTGGCCACGCACTTTTCCAGGACGTTCCGTTTAACAGGGTGACGTCATCTAGGCCACTCTGGAAACCCAACAAAACATGCGCCTCGCTTCCACAACTTCACATTCACACTTTCAACCTAAGGTTGGTTTTGGCATTGCTAGATGCATTCACACTGGTTGAACACGTTAGAACAAAATGACTTAAGGCCTTGAAAATTGAAAGTCCACATGATATGAAATACATAGATAGATTTAAAACAGTGAAAAATATAAAAATACAAGGGGTAGGGCTGTAACGTTACAGCCTACATTCAATTTGTTTCGTATGTGATGGGCTACCTCAAAATTACTACACTGTAGTGCGTTTTTATCAACAACAAAAAAGGTAGGCCTATGTATGTATAGTAATAAATTCGGAAAAATCGTTTTCAATGAACATTTTTCATAATAAATGCCAATTTCTGCAGCCAAGTATTTTTAGAAGTTTTGTCATGTTCTGAATAAAGCACACTTTGTCGATGATTACAAATTGACAACATCCGGATTATAGTATAGATGTAGGCCTTATTTACTGACATTTTCAGGGAATATGATGAAAATAATACAAGTTGTACTATTTATTGTAATTACATTATCGCGGGAAAACGTTTAATATTGCACCTTGCACTTCAGCTGTTCAGTGTTATATCAATTTGTTGCAAAGTATTTGTTGATACAACAAACAGACTCGTTTCACTTAAAAAACTTAACATTCTAAATTCAAATTTGGTAATAATTCCTTGGACCAATACCAATTTCGGCGGGCAACTTTACTTGTAGTAGTAATTAAATAATAAATAATAATCTGCTTATGAATTATTTTCTGGATATTCTTACGCTCAAACATAATAATATACCCAACTAGTATGATGATATTATTATATAATATTTTACATTTCATCCCTATCCCATTCAGAAATATAGGAATAAAAAGGTTCAATTTTGGCTATAGTTGGCCTACCTACGCAATTACGCCTACTTGTGGTTGTATAAGAGCGTAACAAATGCAAACCGTAGATGAAAATATACATCTTATTTAATGCGTGTGCGAGAAAGGTAAATGTTAGTGAACAGATCGGAAATAATCCACGAATTGTCATAAGCGGCGCGACTAACACACGTTAGCGCCATATACGCTCCAGCCCGGAATCACAATTACGCCAGCCATGTTGTGACGTAGCGCGTCGCCAGTGCTGCGATCTACATGTCGATTTGGTGCCGAATACCTACCTGTATTATATTACCCAATACTATAATTGTGTATTCATCATATTATCATTATTATTGTATATAGGCCTATATTCTAATGACTACTTATCACTATTATTGTATAGGCCTGTTTTCTATTACTTCATACTATAATTATTGTGTAATAACGCATCATTATTATTGCACACATATTCTACTACTTTGTACTATAATTATTTAATAATTAATCTATATTCTATCTTAGTCTACGGTACCTGACTGTTACAGGTTAAATTGAGTCTAATTAAATATATGTATTATGTATTTATCTATGGCAAAATCAATAAAACTATCTATCTATCTACCAATGCTACAACAAGGCACAACTGGTCTGTTGCTAATAAAAAATGTAGGCCTACTTCTTCTTATTTATATGATGTGATTGCCATTGTGCCTAAGGTACCGTAAGCAAGCTAATCAATGCAGTGGTTGTTGTTTCAGCCTTTTGGACAACAATAATGACGACAATGACAATAATGATAAAGAAAGAGAAAGAGTGTTGCTTGAAAAACTCAAAGCAAAAATAGAACTGAGAAAGAAACGGCAAAAGAAAGAAAAGTTTGTGACGGAAGACTGCGTAATTACTGATTCCATTGTGCAAGATAGTGTTGAAGAATGTAAGGACAAAATTGAAAATGATAAAACAACAAAAGCTGAAATCACAAACGACGTGAAGCCACTGACCCAACCACCAACCAACCACCGACCAACGAATCAAGCGACCGGAGAAACTGGACCTAAGAAGAAGAAGTCTAAGAAGAAAAAGAAATGCAAATTGTCATCAAGCGAAGAAGAAGAAGAAGAAGAAGGCGATCCAATATTTCCTCAACCGCAAAGCAACATTGTACCTGGCGAGGGTTTCACCATCCTTGGAGTCGACCATTTTGAGAAGAAACATAAAGTGAAACCGGTTCTCCCTTATTGGTTGGCGAAACCGTCAATTGTATCCGTCAACTTGCAGAAGTTGGAAAACACTGTCAATTACATCACAGGCATTGACCCAGATCTCGTGCAGAAACTCAAAGATAACAGCATCACTCATTTCTTTCCAGTTCAATGTCAGGTGATTCCATGGCTACTTTCAACATTTAATAAGCCGACCAAGTATTGGCCTAGAGATGTGTGCGTGTCGGCTCCAACTGGAAGCGGGAAAAACACTGGCTTATGTGATTCCTGTCATACAGGTAACAAGACCTAGAGATAATTAGTGGAAAACCTTGAGCACTTATGAGTTCTAGGCTGATATGCTAGCCTAAGGCTTGGCCTACCATTTAAAAAATCAAGTTTAAACAGTGGGTTGCTGCTACTACTCACCGGCGGCCTTAAATCGCGTTAATGCGCACTTTATCCACAGCTTAAATCTTTACCTAGAATCTCAATTATTCAAGATAAACACATAATAAATTCAAAGTTGTTCTGAATCGGCCTTGTTGATGTTGTTGATCCGTTAGTGTTTGCGCTGTCCATACCACTGATTGCTATATTTCCTTTTTAAAATATCGATCTTTGGTTGGTTATCGCTCACTCGTCAATTGTGTCAGGGCCTACAAGGCTGGCTTGGTCGCTTTGGTTATTGTCCCCCACTGAAAATCAGTTACATGACTGAGTGGGTAGACTCTAAATACATTTTTTTAAATTTTATTATTTATTCAGAGCTGATCAATTTAATTTTTAGTTCTTGTACAAATATCTAGTTCTGTAACAAAAGAATAGCATTCACATTCATTCTAGCCCTTCAGACTGGAATTTATGTTCTCTTTGCTTTCCCAACCTGTCAACCCTTCTCCAATCTACATTCATGAATCACATTAAGAGGACGCCGGCGATACAGTTTTTCGTTGATTGGCTGTCAAATCCACAATTCTTAACATAATCAAATAATTTTTTTTGCGTTATGTCAATAAAGAACCAATTGATGTTTCTATCATATTTGATTTTTAATTTTAATTTTTTACCAAAGCATATTTAATTAAATGCAGTTTTTTATACTAGATATAAAATTTGGATATGATACATTCCTACATTTAACCTTCTCATATGAAACATCATTTTTTTTGTAGATTTTTATCTCTAAAACTATGCTTTCTAGAATAAAGCGCGTTTAGTTTTCGGCGGGCTTGTCTACCGATTCCCCTGCCGATACACTTTTGCAATCCCAACGCCAGAGCTCAAGGGTCGTGAGGGGCTAGGTGAGGGGAGGATGTAGATAGTGGCGTGGCAATCATTCGAATTGGTTGAATAGACCTACGGCGAAGCCGGTTACCCTTCTCCTAGGTTCTACAAATTGGAACTTGTTTCCCTAGAAGAGTGTTACTTGTAAGTTGGTATGACCATTCTGTGATTTCCTTATAAAATGTGATGAAAGGAAATTTATAAGTAGTGTTATGAAGTATATTTGTTAGTTAGGCCCAAGGTCCTCTAGATCTCCGCCACCTGGCGGAGGCTCGTCTAACTCGCTCGTGTGGCCACTAGGTTAGGTCGTCGCAACCCGTTCCACAATGTATAGCAGCCATATTGGTGACATGCACGAGAAATAGAGGGAATTTAAAAAATCAAAGTGAACGCGCGCCCTAAAACTTGACCACAAAATGACGATGTAGAGGCCATAAAAGAATCGCGTGCATTTCGAGATAATAAAATTGACAACCCAATAAAAATGAAGCTAGTAATTTGTTGTAATGTAATTAATAAAATTAAATAATATTAAATACCCTATGTTATAGCTTTGGGTTTGTTATAGTGTGATGTGTAGGATATCCATGAGCAATTTCTCTAACGATTTTGAAATCTTATTTCTAAAAGCCTGTTTCTGATAATTGGATGAGCGTAGCAAGCGAAGCGAAGATTTCATTTCACTACACAGGAGAAAAAAATCCGGAATGTTTTTTTTTCATTTTTTTTCGAATTTTTGTCTGTCAACTAACACGATTCCGGCTAAACCGATACTCCAATTGCGCTTAAATTAATGGAGGCCTTCGAAATCTCTGAACTTAGAACTGCCACGTTTTTTGAGCGCAATCGAAAAAAAATTTCTCATGAAAATCGCAATTTTACGATTTTTTTCAATTTTTAAAAACTTTCTGCGACTTATAACACCTACATGCTTTATCCGATGGAAATGATTTTTTCACAGAACCTTAATTTTATGAATTCATATATTCGTGTGAAATTTGAGCGCAATCGAAAAATTATTTCTTATGAAAATTGCAAATTTGTGATTTTTTTAATTTTTAAAACATTCTTTGACATATAACACCTACATGCTTTATTTGATTGTAATAATTTTTCACAGAATCTTAATTTTATAGACTTATATATTCGTGTGAAATTTGATCGCAATCAAACAATTATTTCTCATAATAATTGCAATTTTACGATTTAAACAGGGTTTTGATAAAAATGCTAAGGCTTTTATAATTTTCATTTATTTTTTAAAGTGAAAGGTGTTTTAGATTAATAAAACAATACATCTAAACATTCACTAGACGGATTTTATAATTTTCGTTTTGTTTGATAAATATGATTTTTTTCTTTGCATTGTTGGAAAATGTATGTTTTTTGTAACAAATCTATATTTCCCATATTTTAATTAAAAAACTATAAATCTCATCAAAAATTTGTCTATTAAATTTTTCAGAATAAGACTTGTGAGCATATCAAAAAAGAAATTATACGGAACTTAATTCCTACTAAAAATTATATTAAACTGTAGAAGAAGTAGGAAAAAAATGCTAGAATAAAAGTTTTGAGATAATAGCATTAAAAGTTTATTTATGTTGTTTTTTTTGGTAAATTTGAGTGTAATATAGCCTAAAGGTTCAGTTAGTTTATTTTTACATGAATTCACTGGGCCTTTTATAACCTGTTAATCTAGGCTTCTTTAAAATTGACTAAAAATGTTATAAATAACACACTATACAGCCCTAGATTAGGCCAAATATCAGTACTGGTAAGCCATTTTCCCATGTAAAATAGCATACAGTGCTCAAGAAAAAAAATCATTTTATGCTTTTAGCATTATATCAGCATAAAATAAATTTATGTATTCATTAAATAAAAAAGTAAACTTAAAAGCAATGAAAACAATAATAATGCAAAATTGCTGGTTTTTCATACATTTTCAGTGAAATAACCCCTTAAAACAATTACGCTCATCCAACAACGCGCCTGAAAAAGCGTTTGCGAAGCTTCCTAGTTTATTACCAACATGCCTTGTGCCCAAAGCAACACATGTGATAATAATAGTGTCTACACATAATCATAAAAACACTAGTAAATGACGGTATTTTCAAGGTGGCGTGTGAAAAATTACTATGTCGCCGAGAAATGCGAGTTTTAAAGGAAAATGACGACATGTCCAAACATAACCACTATATGACGTTATAGTGGCATTCATCCTGATTACTAACGTGGTATTGAAAGTCGTTGACAGCCTTCAGTGTTTTAGGTAATAAACTCACTAGTATGCAAAGTGCGTGAATAAGTACTAGTTACTACATTCCCGCTCTAGAATTAGGCACCAAGATGGCTTCTAATTCGCTGCTGCGACGACCTTACCTAGAAAGTTAGACGATCCTCCGCTAGGCGGAGATCCAGCAGACCTTGGTTAGGCCTACTTATAATGACGCCTCGGAAGCGTAAAACTAGGATTTAAGTAAATCGAGGAAAATTCGTTTGTGTTTGAGTGCAACAAGACAAGTGCTCTGCACCAAAGGGCAAGAACACCCCTCTTGAAAATGGAGAGAAACTCAACGTTACAAAAAGTGAGTATATTATCTTATATCGCAGACTTTCACGGATTGAGTATGCACACATTGTATTTTCGGGTAGTCCGTGTGGTTTTATTTTATTTATTCCAACGTTTCGGGCAGTTCTCCCTGCCCATCTTCAAGGAAATTAAACATAAAACAATATAAGAAAACAAACAAATCCTTACTTCATAACAAACACTGCAACTAGATACGTAGGCAAAAACTAAATTGCTTAGAAAACATAGGTAGGGCCTACTCATGACAAATTATACAACCATGTGAAGCCATCAACATTATCCTATTAATGTTTAGATGACCTCAGCGTACGAGTAGATGGCTCAAGGGGTTCTTGTTGAGTCTTCCTTCTCTTGTCAACTCTTGAAGGAGGACGGGTTGCAGACATTTCCATAGGGAGAGCTTTGGGTTGAACATTACAGCCTTGCAAAACATGTTTCCATGTGGCTGGAAGTCTTTTGGCATCATCCCGTGTGTTCATGTTGTGTTTCCGTTTCTCCATCTTCACCGCCTCTCTTACAATACGGGGCACCTCATGTTCAACTTTGGCTAGGGTTTTAGCTTCATCAAAGTTAATCCAGTGTTCCTTGTCGAAAGCATGTTGGAAAAGAGCTGAGGTAGTTTCCATACGTCTAACTGCAACTCTATGTTCGTCGATGCGGACAGATATTTTGCGGTTAGTTCTTCCTACGTATGTCTTTTCGCAACTTCCACATGGAATTTCATATGTACCATGGGACTCGTTAGGAATGGTGTCCTTAGCGTTGCGTAACATTGCTGATATCTTCCGATCCGTGCAAAAAACAGTTCTTATATTCTGCTTTTTGAGTACGGCTTATTTTATCAGTGGTTCCTTGGACGTAAGGCAGAAATGCAGTTGCTCGAGGTTCGTCACTCTCCCTCACATAGCCTACTAAAGCGTAGTGAAGTAATGTCTCTCCGGCCCAGCAGCAATATATGAGGCAGAGGGTTAACACTCTCCCTCACATAGCCTACTACCCTCTTACTTCTCTTGCTAGTTGCGCCTAAAATCGTGACTCCGACCACTGGTAACACTACAAGCGCGGGATTTTTGGCCATATCGTTGAGAATAATTCCGAGACAACGTGATCTCACTTCCTGTAGTCAACAGTGCGGTGGGTTTACAGTCCCTTCGATTCCGACGGCACATATACAAGGGGAACGAATAATCTTGTCTTTATCCTGACTATCTTCCCCATAATAATTCGTCCCGGGTCGTAAAAACAGTATTTACACAGTGGGTTGGTCTCCCTTGAGCGTCGGGTTCTGTGTGTGGTCCCGGGTCGCCCTACTGTTTTGCCGAATAGGTAGCCCGCCAGGCGTCCGCCACTCCCTGTCGAGGATATGGCCTGGTGAATACTCCCTTCGGTACCGCGCCGTCTCACCAGCATCGTCGCCTGCCAGGGCGCCGTGCCGCTGCCCCGGTGGTTACCTCGACCTTCTTAACCCCGCTCCTCGTGGTCGTATGCGCGACCACGTGTTCGGTCTGGGCGCGCACCCACCTCTAGTGTCACCAGCTGATTGTCCTATTCGCTCGTTGATCCTCGCTGAGCCTCCTGTCATTAAACGTTAGCTGGGCCCGCTTCCGTTGGAGGATGATCTTCCACACGTCGGTTATTGCTATTGTTATTACTATTAACCACGGGCTCTTTGTCGGCGTCACCGGACCCTAAGAAGTTGAC
>JAMZAV010008100.1:0-42815 GCA_024449915.1 Sweltsa coloradensis | reverse complement strand
AACGAAAAATTTTCATGTTGCCCCAAAACAGCATAGGGTGTATCTCCGGATATAGTAATGATATCTCCTAAAGTTAATTCTAAAATTCGAAATATTTAATTGAAATGAAATTATGAAGAAAACTAGACCATTTGCGTATAGTTGGCTCTAAATAAATATTTTTAGTTTTGGGACAAAAATGTTTTGGTCACCCCTGGTGGGTACACCACCAAAGTCATGATGGCTAACAAGTGAAAATCAAATGTAATATAAATAGCTTCTCGAAACCACTTTCAAACCTTCCGCCCCGGGGGGGGGGAGGGTTTGGATTAGCTGGCTCATGGACTAATATGTTTGATCCATGCATCACAGAAAACTCATATTGCAGATGCCTTAAAACACATGAGAATGGACACTGCACCCGGCAAAGATAAAGTTTAATGAGAATAGTAAAATCAAAACACGTAATAAAGCTACTTTCATTAATTGGAACAACAATGTTATCTAAAGGATGGGTACCTACATCCTTTAAGAAGGCTAGAACTATTCTTATCCACAAGGGTGGAGATTCTAAGGATCCTGCAAATTGGAGACCAATTTCAATTTTCTCAATTCTTCGCAGAGTTATAGAAAGAGCATTGGACAAATTTACAACACATTATGAAACTTTTAACCGTCACCAAAAAAGGATTCATAAGAACACCTGGCACATACATCAATGTATCTATTGTCAACAGCATTCTCGAAAAATCGAAATTAGATAATGGAAACGCAGCTTTAATATTTCTTGATATCACTAAAGCGTTTGATAACGTTGGACACAATCATTTAGCTTCAACAGTTCGTGCTTCAGCCCTACCAACACTTCTGAAGGACCTAATAATTGAACTACAGATTGGAAATACCACACAGTTGCAAGCAAACAACCAAACAACAAAACCAATCAATATTAATAAAGGAGTAATGCAAGGTGCCCCTTTATCGCCATTTTTGTACAACTTAATCACTGACCACATTCTAAATGAACTATCAGAAAATGAAGTATCAGAAATGTATGGTTTTAATTTAGTTGATGGTTTAGACAATCTAACAATCTTAGGGTTTGCTGATGATCTTGTTCTCGTAGCTAAGAATAAGGAAGCTGCCACAGCTCTTACACAAATGGCGAACAGTAGATTGGATGAATTAGGCCTCACAATAAATGCAAGAAAATGTGCTGCCATTATCATTGAAAAAGGTTAATTACAAGAAGAACCTCTCCATATAAATGCCACAATGACAATAAAAAGCATATCTCCAACAGAAACAATATACCTACAATATAGGTTTGGGAGTTAATTTCAATAAATCCATAGTGACAGATTTTGCTGCTCTTATAAACCAACTCAAAACTAAATTACAGACCATCATCACTTCTCACTTACTAATGGCTGATCAGAAGCTTAATATCCTCAATCAATATATATGGCCAACCCTAATTTATCCTTTGCAGAACGCTCCCATTGGAAAATTACCAATGAAATTCCTGGAGGATTTGGATAAATTAGTAAGAAGCACCATTAAAGAGATACTTCAACTACCAGGGGATACTCCTGACAGTATGCTATACACAGCCAGAAGTTGTAAGGGACTAGGAACGTTTCGTGCCAAATGGGAAGCTTTTATTCAACATTATAATATCTGCCAGGTTTTAGAGAAATCTAACGATCCATATGTTATAGAAACACGTAATACCACTTTGGAAAAACAGCTATGTTTGGAGAAGCTAGTTATAACATCTGATGAGCTAGAAGAAAGTTGCAACACCTCAACTAAGAAGATAACAAGCAGGAAAATCAGAGATATAATGCGAATCAAAGAATATGGTAAGTGGTGTTCACTGATCCAAAAGGGGCGTGGTGTATCTATGTACAAGGAGTACACTCCAGCCAATAAATGGATTAGCACCAAACTCGGTTTGTCGTCATCAGAATGGAGAGATGCCTTGAAATTTACATGTGACGTTGCACCTGTAAGGTCTCTGCACGGAAGGAGTCAAGACGGTTACCACTGCAGGCATTGCCTCAGTGAGAAAGAAACTTTACCTCACGTTCTTGGCTCTTGTAAACATGGAGAACTTCTAAGGAACAATCGCCACCATAGCATCCGATCTGCCCTAGCAAACCAGCTGAAACTCAAAGGTTTGGAAGTATATGAAGAAGTCGCGTGCTTGGGAGCTAATGACAGTAGCCGTCGGGTGGATATAATTGCCATTAACCGAATAAAATAGCCACGGCTATATCATTGACCCTACCATAAGATTTGAAGGAGATACTGGACATGCGGAGAAGGTGGATCGAGAAAAGAAAGACATCTACGAGGCTACTGTTCCATATTTTCTCACCAAATATGATATAAAGGAAATTGAGGTGATCGGGCTCTTAATAGGAGCAAGAGGAACGATACCGGATTTTTTTGTCAAATTTTGCAAACGTTTTAGACTTAATGCGAGTTTTATTTATGACTTGGTGCTCCTTGCTTTAAAGGGATCGATTTTGATTTTTAGAAATCATCTATATGGCCAAAGCAAGAAGTAACAAGTATAAATCAGTATTTGTTATTTTTATACTTCACAAATCATACTTCTCACTTCATTTTTCATTTCATTCTATTTTTTCATAATCTGTAACTAATTTTACTTATTGTTAAACGTAATTTGTATAAATGTAAATTAATTTCTTTTTGTTACCTTAATGTAAAGGCAGAGCTTTGTTTAAAAAATAAAGTTGTACTACTAACTGGTTTCATGAAGAACGAATGATTCACTTGAATATTTTCATTGCGTGCACGCTGAAATGTTACAATGTTGCAATCATGTTTCAATGTACTTATCTCGTCAACAAAAGAGTTAACAAAATGATTAACGACTAAGTTCGTATTCACGTCTTCACATAAATATTTAGATGTCACGTCATCAACTGAAATACGTTTCTTTTTTCCAGTAATTTGATTAATAATTTGCCACGTTCCTTTTACATCTCCTCTCGCATTGAATATTAAATTATGGTAAAACTTTATCTTTGCGTTATTGATTTCTTTTATTACTCTATTTCTGTAAGTATTGTACTTTTCTCTTAGACGGGATTTATTTTCGCCAGTCTACAATTTTTCCAATCTTTAAACAGTTTATCTATTCTTTTTGTCATAATAACAAGGTCGTCGGTGACCCATATTTTGCGAGGCCTTTCTCTTGGTCTGGAAACATTCTTACTCCTAAAAGTAGATTTGTCGTAAGCTTTTGAAAACTCTCCGCATATTTTTGTGTAAATTTCCTCAGGATTATCATTGTCGCAAACATAGTTCCAATTGATAAGAGACAAATAATTTTTTAATGTTCTTTCGTTCAACTTAATTGAGAGAGGAACTTGATCACTTATCAAGTTTTTATCCTGCGAAACTACGTTACGAGACCTTCCTATAAATTAAACGCATGCGAGCACCATATATGGTCAGATACTTTAGTAGTAAGGATAGCATGATGAGTAGCTTCCGCGCAGGTAAATATGATCAATACAAGATGATACAAACCTACCTGACTTATACTCTTCGCGTATACTTTTATTTATACATTTAATGAAGCCACATGCTGCCAACACGTCTTCATAAATTGCAGTGTTCCTGTCCAAAGTATCAAGCAAGTTAATATTTATATCTCCTATTATGATCCCATTAGCACCAATGTTTTTTTCTAAAAACACATCTAATTCTTCAATAAATCTTAAGCGACTACAATTAGGAGGACGATACAGAGCTAACAAATAAACACACACATCATTAAGGTAAATCGTACCGCATAGCGCTTCTGCATGCACAAAATCAACGTTTATCTCAACAAATTTCACTGTTTCCCTGACAAATACAAGTAAACCACCACCAAGTTTGCTTATCCTTTGCTTTGATATTTTGTTATACCCTTGCAAATTATATAAATTCACGTCACAATTAGAAATTTCACTTATAACTATAACATCGATTAACCCTATGACATCTTGCAAAATACAACACAACTCGTCCCAATGTTTATTGATAGATCGAATGTTTATGTGAATAATTTTCGAGATGATTGCCAAACCACGGTCACCGCCAACCGCCAACCACTAATATCATCGATATACGTACAGTCAATAGTATCACTGTTATCTACCTCTTCCCAATTCTCCATTCAGTTAGACACACGTTGCAAACAAACACACTAAGACACAGGCGGAATGTCAGTTTCACTCCTTATTAATATGACGGGTGATTGTTCGTCTTCACGGAGGAAAACTTTGCCGCCCTTAGTCCAGGCAAACTTGTATCTCTGCTTTCTCTTGTTACGGGATAACCAATACAAATGTTTGTTTACCTTAGTGAGAATGCTATCGGGTACTCAAAACATGGCTCACTCACTCGTTTAACAACAACTTTGGCGTTTCCCTGATGAAATAAATGAACAATGACGGTAAACGGTAATATTTAGGCCTACATAAATTATATAAGGTTGAAAAGGAGTGAGGACTTGTGCACGAGCCCTAATAATCCTGTCAAATAAGAATTTTTGGAGGAAAAAATTGCGATGTCGCTGAATTTTTGCAGAGACCTTCCTTAAATGATACTTATCAACATACTAAAACTCCCCTACAATCGGACTGGAGCTTCGGCCGCCATATTGGAAAATGGCGGCCAAAAAGTGTTTGTTATCGAATATCTCCAAATTTGTTTGAGATAGACAAAATATCTCAATGGCAGAAATATTCCCCATGTATTTCCCTACAAAACAGGGGTATTCTATAATTTTGGTAGGGGCAACGGTTACGTCACAAAATCGTGGTTTATATGTTGCTTATTGGAGTACTAGCTTATTTCCAAATTTTCACGCCCAGCATCAAATAATGCCTGGTAAATCCGTAAGAAATCGATTTAAATACAAAAGGACTTTTGTACGGGGTTCATGAAAGCTTCCATTAGTATTTTAAAAAATCAGTTCTGTGAAATCGTATTTTGCATTAACCCGGAATTTGGGTTTTTCCATTGTTGGCATTTCCTAAAAAATGCCATATTTTACTGTCCATTATTAAGCACTAAATAGCATTGGAGGAAAAATTCTTTCTACGCACATTGAAATGACTTAAATAATGATCCGATTACAACCAAAGTTTAAATCCAATATGGCTGCTAATTCCTAATATTCACAATATGAATACTGTTTTCGTGCTGTTTTACACTCTTTTTGTTACATAATTCACTTTGATGTTGTGGATATTAGGAATTAGCAGCCATATTGGATTTAAACTTTGATTGTAATCGGATCATTATTTGAGTCATTTCAATGTGCGTAGAAAGAATTTTTCCTCCAATGCTATTTAGTGCTTAATAATGGACAGTCAAAAAGGGCATTTTTGAGGAAATTCCAATAATGGAAAAACCCAAATTCCGGGTAAATGCAAAATTCTATTTCGCAGACCTGATTTTTTAAAATACTAATGGAAGCTTTCATGAACCCCGTACAAAAGTCCTTTTGTATTTAAATCGATTTCTTACGGATTTACTGGGCATTGTTTGATGCTAGGCGTGAAAATTTGTAAATAAGCTGGTACTCCAATGAGCAACATTTAAACCACGAATTTGTGACGTAACCGTTGCCCCTACCAAAACTATAGAAGACATTTGTTTTGTAGGGAATTTAATGGGGATTATTTTTACCATTGAGATATTTTGTCTATCTCAAACCAATTTGGAGATATTCGATAACAAACACCTTTTGGCCGCCATTTTCCAATATGGCGGCCGAAGCTCCAGTCCGATTGTAGGGGAGTTTTAGTATGTTGTTAAGTATTATATAAGGAAGGTCTCTGCAAAAATTCAGCGATATCGCAATTTTTTCCTCCAAGCGTCAATATACGATCTTATTTGACAGGATTATAATACAATGAATATTATTTTTGTTATTGTTTTGTTATTATTACTATGACTTCATTTATATAATTAAATTATCATAATAAAACAGAAATAAGTATATCTCAATTAAAAATGACACAAGCGATACTGAGTATGTGTGTGTGTGTGTGTGTGTGTGTGTGTGTGTGTGTGTGTGTGTGTGTGTGTGTGTGTGTGTGTGTGTGCTTACTACTAGGAAAACGCTTAAGTCCCGCCGCGTTGTTGGATGAGCGTAATTGGTGCATTGAGCTGCATTGAGTTACGCGGATTTTCTGTTGTTCTGTGAAAAAATCATTACTTATTCGAAGACTTTTTTTAAAATTAAATTAAATTAAATTAAAAATTAACTTAATTTTTTTAATAAATCATAATTTTTACGTAATTTTAAAAAAGAAAAAAATCATAAAATTGCAATTTTCATAAGAAATAATTATTCAATTGCGCTCAAATTTTACACAAGTATATTAATTCATGAAATTAAGGTTCTATAAAAAAATCATTACAATAGGATAAAGCATGTAGGTGTTATATGTCAAAGAATTGTTTTAAAAAAGAAAAAACCCGTAAAATTTCGATTTTCATGAGAAATAATGTTTCGATTAAGCCCAAATTTCACACGAATATCTTAATTCATAAAATTAAGGTTCTATTAAAAAATCATTACAATCGAATAAAGCATGTAAGTGTTATAAGTCAAAGAATTTTTTTAAAAATCGAAAAAAATCGTAAAATTGCGTTTTTTATAAGAAAAATTATCCCGATTGCGCTCAAAAACGTGGCAGTTCTAAGTTCAGAAATTTCGAAGGCCTCCATAAAATTTCATCGCAATCGGAGTATCGGTTTAGCCGGAATCGTGTTAACAAACACACAAAAATACAAAAAAAAAAAAAAAACATTCCGGATTTTTTTCTCCAGTGTAGTGAAATGGAATCTTCGCTTCGCTCGCTACGCTCATCCAATGAGATGTGAACATTCTTGACGGTTTGAAATTGATTTAGTATTTATCGTACCCTGTTAGCCTATATTTGGTAAAACCTTTAAGAAGTATTTAAGTATGGGGTCTGGGACAATAATCCGCGGAATGTTCCGGAATCAAGATGGCGGCGGTCACGTGTTTCCGGTCACGTGATCGCCGCCATTTTGTTTCCGGCCGCCATTAAGTTTCTGGTCACGTATTTCCGGTCACCATTTTGATTCCTGTCCCGTGTTTCCGCACGCCATTTTGTCAGTCATTTTCTTTCCAGACGCCATTTTGTCCACCATTTTGTTTCCGGTCGCCAATTTAGCTTTGCCGCCATCTTGTCCGCCATTTTAGTTTTGCCACCATTTTTGAGCGAGCGTAGCGAGCATCTCCACTTGACTCTTATGGCTCGAATGTCTGTTATTTTTTTTTCTGTTACTGCTTCGATACAGGTCGCACCGTTTCTCTGATCGACCTGAAATTTTTCACACATGTACATACCACCTAGGCGGGTTGCTGTATAGTTTTTGGACAAAATCCGATCGTTGGTTATAAAAAATTAAAAATTAAATTAAAAAATTAAAAAATTAAAATGTTCCGATCGTTATGAAATTTTGCAGGGTCAATAAGTACAACATTCTCTCCTATTTTCCAAATTTTCAGCTAAATCGGTCAAGACCTTAAAGACTTATTGGTAATCATAATTCGAAAAATGATGTTAAAAAATGAAGGAGGCAGTGAAGATACAAAGATACACTTTAGAAGGCATGACGTGAATTAGTACTAGGTAAACGCTCAGTTGGACGCGTTGTTGAGCGAGCACCGGTACGTGCAACACGACCCGAGTACGACATTCCCATAATGCTACATACCAATAAGTCTTCAAGGTCTTGACCGATTTACCTGAAAATTTGTAAAATAGGAGAGAATGGATAAAATCCACCGCCATCTAGAGGACCTTGACATCATTTCTTTGGGAAAACTATTTTAACTCTTGATTACTTCTAGGTGGCAGTACATAGTGACCAGAATTCTTGTGCGACTTTTCGTTGCCATGGTAACGTTACTTTTGTTAAAATGTAATTTCTATCTACACTACTTATCGGATCAAAATAAAATTAACATATTCGTGACCGGACGGACATCCTAAATGATTTGGCTACCACAGATTTTGTCGCCGTTTAGTTTAAAAAAAAACTTTAGATTAACTTTAATGTAACTTTATAACTTTTTGAACGATTTTGCCACAAAACTAATGGCATTCAATCGGGAACGAAACATGCGGATGGTCAAAATTTCAACTCGATCCGAGCCTCCGTTCGACCGCTATCATTAGCCAAAAAAGCTGAGCGACTTTCCGTTGCCATGGTAACGGGACTTTGTTATAATGTAATTTCCGACTACACTACTTATCGGATCAAAATAAAAATAACATATTCGTGATCGGACGGACATTCTAAATGATTTGGCCACCTCAGATTTTGTCGCCGTTTAGTTTGAAAAAAAACTTTCGATTAACTTTAATGAAGCTTTTTAACTTTTTGAACGATTTTGCCACAAAACTAATGGCATTCAATCGGGAACGAAACTTGCGGATGGTCAAAATTTCAACTCGATCCGAGCCTCCGTTCAACCGCTATCATGAGCCAAAAAAGCTGAGCGACTTTCCGTTGCCATGGTAACGGGACTTAGTTATAATGTAATTTCCGACTACACTACTTATCGGATCAAAATAAAAATAACATGTTCGTGATCGGACGGACATTCTAAATGATTTGGCCACCTCAGATTTTGTCGCCGTTTAGTTTGAAAAAAAAACTTTCGATTAACTTTAATGTAACTTTTTAACTTTTTGAACGATTTTGCCACAAAACTATACAGCAACCCGCCTAGGTGGTATGTACATGTGTGCAAAATTTCAGGTCGATCAGAGAAACGGTGCGACCTGTAAAGAAGCAGTAACAGAAAAAAAAAAAGACATTCGAGCCATAAGAGTCAAGTGGAGACGCTCGCTACGCTCGCTCAACAATGCAAAGATCTTGGAATAGTATATAGTGTACAATGTCAATATCCAGTTAGGCCTACACTGTGTGATGGGCCTTATGAGAATGTCATACTCGGGTCATGTTGCCCGTACCGGTGCTCGCTCAACAACGCGTCCAACTGAGCGTTTTCCTAGTAGCTTGACCGTCATTTTTGAGCGAGCGAAGCGAGCGTCTCCACTTTACTCTTGTGGCTCGAATGTCTGTTTTTTTTCTGTTACTGCTTCGATACAGGTCGCACCGTTTCTCTGATCGACCTGAAATTTTTCACACATGTACATACCACCTAGGCGGGTTGCTGTATAGCTTTTGAACAAAATCCGATCGTTGGTTATAAAAAATACAAAATAAAATAAAAAAATAAAAATGTTCCGATCGTTATGAAATTTTGCAGGGTCAATAAGTACAACATTTTCTCCTATTTTACAAATTTTCAGCTAAATCGGTCAAGACCTTAAAGACTTATTGGTATGTAACATTATGGGAATGTCGTACTCGGGTCGTTGTTGCACGTACCGGTGCTCGCTCAACAACGCGACGGGACTTTAGCGTTTTCCTACAGTTTGTCTCATCTTAACTAGAGCCCGGCGTTTTGTGGGTTCAAAGAGCGCAGACAGTGGTGGTCAGGTTGTAAACCTATCACAGTTTGACAGCTGAAGTGGACTCCGCAGAGCAGTAAGGTACAGTCACATCCAGTGCGACCTTGGCCCTATATCCTGTATGGGGATGATATTGATGGAGCGAGTGTAATTGAAACGTTGATCTTGCGCGGCATTATAGTAATGTAGGCGCAGCAAGAAGAGTAAACCACTAAACCCAGGAGTAGGGTGTTAAGGGGCTTCCTGCAACAGTGGAGGAGCCCGATTTAACATGGGCTCTTATGGAGTCTCCTCCACCCATGCCGTGGAGGAGCGCGGCGGGTGTTTTAACCGTAATATAACCTATGTTACCATATCGTAGGGCGTAATTCCACATCACCTATTTATTATTTCTCATTCCACAACCCCCTCCAAACCCCTCTTTTCACCCCTTTTTCCCCAAAATTTTCATTTTTTTTTTAACAATAAAAAAAATATTACGAAACACTCACCCTTTGTTTATTTCCATTCCCAACCCCCCCAACCCCCAAACCCCCCTTTAAAAATTTTAAAAGGGGTTTAGGGGAAACCTTAAAAAAAAATTTAAGGGCGTCCTAATGAAAGGGGGGGCCCTAATACAATTTTAACCCTTTCCTTTCCAAAACCCCTCCACCCCACACCCCTTTTTTCAAAAAAATTATTTTACTTTTTTTCTTGTTTTTAAAAAACCTTTTCCCCTCTCCTTTTTTTCCCGGTTTTTTTTTTTTTTTTTGATTTTTTTTTTTTTAAAATTTTTTTTCTGTCCAAAAAAAAATTTTTTTTCCCTTTTTTTTAAATCCCTTTTTTTTTTTTTTTTTTTTTAAAACCCTACACAATGTGTTTAGAAAGAGTGTAAAAAAAAGGGGCCCCAAAGTTATTTTCAACCAAATACAAAAATTTGAAAAAAAAAAAAAAAAGGGGCAACCAAGTCTCCTTAAAAAGTTTGGGTCGGCGTGAATGCTGTGAGATTAGAAGTTAAACCCAAGCATTTTATTTTTTTCCCCTAGTTTCGTTTTAAAAATAAGTAAGATCTTTTCGCCTGTTGACGGCGCCAAAAGCCAAACGTTTTTTAGGGAAAAAATAAAATTTTTAAACTCGAAATCATAAAAAAAAATCTTGGCCATGAACCAAATTCAATGGCCAACCATTAAAATCGATAGTTCGTTCCCCCTCAATATTGCAAGTTTGCATTTTTTCAACCCTGTTTTTTTTTTTCAAAGCTACAGTTACTAGATTTGTAATTGAATATACTTTTCGTTTTCTACGAAGTATCACTCTACTCTCTACTTTTTTAACTTCTTCACCACAAAAAACAAAATGTTACAATTTCACCAAACTAAATTAAGAATTTTAAATTCAAAGTAAAATGATTTTTTTTTTTTTAAAAAAATACTACACACAATAATTGATATTTAAGAAGAATACTATAGGAAAACAAAAAAAAAATCCCAAAATTTTTACATTAAAATTTAAATAATATATTATGATATAATTTTTTTAAACAATACAAAAAATAATATTTTTTACCAATATTATTAGTGTTTTACTTTTTTTAAATTTGACGTAATAATTTTACTGAATGAAAGTAACAGGTTTAAAAATACACCTCAAACACCCCCACCTTGGGTTTTATTTTACTATACTGCTCCCCATATTCAAGCAATGTCCCAAAAATTTTGAAATTGCAAATCCCCAATGACTTATAGACAAAATCTGAATATTTTTAAAATCACGTGATCAAAAAGTTTTTTTTGCAGTTGAAAACTTTGCAGTTTTATTGCGAGACGCGTTTATAGGTTTGTAATTGAATAGACTTACATTTTATAGTGAGTATCACATTATAAAATAAATATTTCATCTTTATTATTTTGAATGAATTTTTCACAAAAAAAATGTTGACCTATTGACTGTAACAAAATCCTATATAGTGACTTTAAAAATTTAAACTGGAAAAAAAAAATAAAACTTTTTAAGATGTAAAAAGATTGCGGCAGCAACAAAATAATTATAATATGCGTCAATCATATGATGAAGGATAGTAAAGGAAGGTAAACACAATAAAACAACAATATGCTAAAAATTTTTATATATACCCTATATATTTTTTATCATTTATATACTAAAGTAACTTTTTCAAAAAAACCCTTACCTAGTTTTTTTGCATTAAAAAAAAATTTCCCAAAGCACACCAAAAAAAGAAAGCATATTATTAACTATCTTTACTTTCTACTTCCCTCAAAAGTAAAATTATATAAAAAACATAAAAATCATAAAAACCCAAATTGTTTTATTTTGGGGTTTACATGTTTGCAAATTTTTCTAAAATGACCATACACAATTTTCAATACAATCATAAGTAAATACCGTTTTTCATCTGTGGTGACAAAGCAATCTTTTTACAGCTTACGTTTTTTATCGTGTACATGTTTTACTTATTATTTATATTTAATAATAATTTTTTTTATGTTTCAGACGTTTCTTCTTTTTTTGGTTAGTTTCACAAAACCTTAAAAACTTTCTTTCTTCACCATTACCTTCAAAACAATTCATTTTAAAGGGCTCAGACCATAAACTCTTATTAAAAATCCAACCCTTTTATCTTCATTTTCGCAATTTTTTTAACAAACTACTTTGACCAATAAATAAAAAAGGATCCAACGAGAATTAAAATCAAACTCAAATATTTTTTTTAAATTTCCCGCCTATGAGTAAAATGTTCCCCTTTAAAAAAAATATTTTTACTCCTTCGTCCCTTTTTTTAAAAAGACAATGTAAAAGTGTTTACGATTTAAAAAAACATTACGCAAAAAAATTCCTAATTTTTTTTTTTGTTTTTTTTGAGTTTGATCTTTAACAATTAAAATATCTTTAATCATTAAATCAGAGAGCCCAAATTTAAGGAGTAAAAAAAAATCTTTTTGTTAGGGGGAAAAAAATTTTATCATGCAGTGTTTAAATTTTCTCATGAAATGAACCAATTACAATGTTTGTATAGAGCATTTATACTTTTTGTAATGTTTTCTCACTTAAATCGGCAAGTTTTTATTTACCAGTAAGTTTTATTCCCATTATCATTGTAAACTGTTATAAGCCTACAATATAAAAAAATAAGATTCGTGTGCAGCTTTACAAAAAAAAAAAACAGATAAATATATCTGGTAGCTATTACCACCAAGGGGTAAATTAATTAAATCTTTAAAAGTTAATTTTTTTCAAATGGTGTTCGCATACCTTTTTTAAATCATTCAAAAACATTATATTGTAGCATTTTATGTCCTCTAGGATGTTTATATTTAAGTGCAAGCATGTGTACCATAGTATATAAGTTTTAAAACATTTGCTTTTTATTTTCATTCTTGTTTATTTTTAAAGAATGTTTACCATTGAAACTATTTATTCTTGCAAAAATTGTATTTACAAAATTATTACTTTTTTGAGAAAGAATTTTGTTTTTAAAAAAATAAATTTTTAAAAAATAAATCAAGGTTATAAATAGTAAAAAAAAACTATCAGCATTAAAGACCCGATCCCAAACAAAAACATTATTTGAGAGTTAAAATATTGCGACAATTGAATTTAATTTCTCTTTTCCCCAAATACAAGTTAACTCATCGGCATCGCCCGTGTTTATTTAATGTTATTTTTTAAATTGCAACAAGTATATTACAAACATAACATGAAACGAAGAGAATACTGTTTTGCGAATATGCAAATTTTCTTAAACAATGTGCTATGAACCAAAAATAACGTGTACCTATACAAAAGAATTTAAATCATACTAAAAACATTCTGTTATTTTTTTGTCTTTATTTATTTTTTTATTATCATGCATATTACAACAAGTCAAAATCCCCAAGTGAATATACATAGCCTAATGGATAGAAAACAAAACGAATTTACAATTTAAAAATACAATTACATAAAATAATACAGTAACTCTTTAAAAAAATTTGAAATTGTCAATTTAAAGTGAAAAAAACCAAAAAATTTTTAACAATTAAAATTAAAACAGATATTCTTGAAAGAAAAGAAATGATAAATACATATTAAAGAAGAGACTAATGGAAATAAGCTAGTGAGTAAATTATAATGTTAATATCCTAAAGCTTGAGTGATCACAGATTTAAATTTAAAAATATTTTGTGAGTAGAGATCAATGTCTGTTCCTTCAAGAGGTTTTAACATATTAAATGAATGCTGCAATCTGTGATGCATGAATTTTTATGGAGGTCGAGATGACTTAGAGCTGGTTGAAAAGTTTTATGATGGCGTGTATGTTTGGGAGGTATATGAAAATTTAATTTGCCTAGAATTGAACTAGTGTTTGTTAAATTATTTTACAATTTTGTAAAGGTAAACCATGTCAGAATAGTTCCTTCGGTTTTCTAACGTCATTAGGTTAGGCATCTTTACAAAGTTGTGCATAATCTACTCTATGATATCGAATGTTACATTTTATGCATTGATGTTTTATGAAACACTGTTGGACCCTTTCTACATTCTGAATTTTGGTGATTTGATATGGGTTCCAAATAGAGCTAGCATAATCTAAATGAGGCCTAACAAGAGAGAGGTACAACTTCCGCATTGTGGTTTTGGAGAATTCTTTAGAGCAGTTTCGTCTTAAGAAACCAAGCAACCTAAATGATTTTGGAATAACGTTAGAAAGGTGATTCTGAAATGATAGATCATGAGATATGATGACACCTAAATCCTTGACTTGTGACTCTTTCCAAAATCTGATCATTGAGAGTGTAGATATGAAATTTAACATTTTCGTTTTTGTAGTAAACGTAATGACTGCACATTTAGAACATTAAGATTAAGCTTCCATGTTCTGCACCATCTGCAAGCGCGTCCAAATCAGTACAGTAACCTTAAAGAATGCAAGCCAAAAGTTCTAAGGGCATTATACCTGACTGTAGTTCGTCCTACACTACTATATGCAAAATTCCAGCATGGCATCCGTCGACGGAAATAAATATGTGCACTCTGGAATGTATTCAAAACCGGGCTACAAAAATTTATACTGGGTTTTGATAAGTCTCTCAATGCTGAGAACGTCGCGGAAAATGTGATTTTCCTCTTATCAGTAATGTTTTTAAACAGATGGGTATTCTACTACTGGCAAAGGGATTATGCAAACAAGCTGATGTTGACCCTTTGAAGCGCCTTCAGCTGGACAACCGGTATGTTTTCTTGGGTAGGGGTGCCAAGAGTGGAGTGCTGCTGCGCCCTCCTTTTGCGCAAAACACTGGCTTATAAAAGGGTCATTCTACCAGAGAGCTGCCGTGTTTGGAACTCCCTCCCTTTTGGGAAACATTCGTGAGTCACGGATCTCTGATAAGGCGTTTAAAAGGGCCATTCAAGATCACTTAAGATGACAAATGGTTGCCTGATTGACCTATAGTTGACGACCACCGCAAAGGGACAAATGGATCTTTGATACCGGCATTAAACATTAGTTCATTTCATTTTAACTATCATATTAATAAACTGTATCATCCATTTCACCATTATCATTATCGTCCTTTTATAAGAGAATTTATGTTATTTTATTATTTTATTAATGTGTAGAATGGAACAGGATCACTGCGGTGAATGGGCCACAATAGGCCTGCTTTCCTGTTTCATTCTGTAATTTTTGTATAATGTGTACAAATTACAGAGACAAATAATAAATAAATAAATAAATGTTCTTATTGTCTTTAAAATAAATATTTTTTTGCTCTCATCATCCATTTATTTCAAAAGTAAAGTAAATAGTAGTGAAAGTGTTTAAGATTTATTATTCAAAGTACATTACTACAAATAAAATTCGAATTTTTTTAGTTTTTTTAGAGCTTGGAACTATGTCATATTTTATCATTAAATCAAAGAAGATAAACAAAAGGTAGTATCAAAGGATCAGTCATTTTGTTACCTGTAAATAATTTTATACCACAAGTTTTAATTTTCTCTGAAAATGAACAAATTATAATATTTGTATTGGAACATTTAGTACGTTTTAAAATGTTTTCCCACATTAAGCATATAAAAATAAATAACAGTAAAATATTCTATTTCGGGCACGGAGTGAGCACTAACCAAGTTAAAGAATGTTTGTGCTTGTGTTTACAGTTTATTCTATTATGTGTATGGATAAATACTGTCCATTTATTTTCTGAAATAGTTTTATAGTTAGTTATAACTTACCTAACCCGCATTATGCTATAAAAACCAATAAATAATAATTTAAAAAAAATCAACTTACTAAAAAAATAATAAAAAAAATGTTTAACACTGGAAAATAAAAACCGAAAATATTAACATCATCATTGACTTTTTTCCCCCCTTTTGTTCTGAAAAAAATTAAATAAGAAATAGATTTTGAATGAAATAAACACCATACAATAAATAAATTAGATATAATATGGGTTCAAACAATTTAAATTTAAACCTGTATATATTAAATTTTTTAAGCCAAAAAAATACATTTCAAGTATAATTTTATTTTAAAGTAAAATAAAAATTTCAAAGCGTTTAAAAAGATAATCTGTCAATGTTCATGTAGCATCGTCCATTATTTTAACTTTTAGCCTCGCCAATAAATAAAACGAAAGGCTATGTCCATGGTATTTTTAAAAAAAATTTTAGATTGAAAAAGGGAACCCTTTTTACTTTGTCTTTTATTTTAAAAAAAATTATAAACTTTGTATTTGTATCAACATTTAACGTGGTCAATTTAGTAATCTTTACTTTTATTCAAAAAATTTTACGGTATTTTAGAGTTAAAAAAAAATTTTACTTTTATTGATCGAAATCAAAAAAGTAATAAAAACCTCATAAAAGGGAAGAGAGGGAAATTTACAACTTATTTTTTTTATTCATCCCGGAAAGGTTTAATCTTTTAAAAAAATAAAAACGGAGTGACTTTTTTACAATCTTTTTTGTGTAAGATTAAATTTTTTAAAAAATTATACTAATTTATTCACAACTTGTTCGCTTTAGCATTATTTTTGTAAACATAAAACATAAGTCAAACGTTAGGCATAAACTGAGAAAGATAAAAAACCCCAAACCGTAAAAGTCTTCAAATAAATCATCTCCCACTCCCATACCACGTCTAAAACTCAAGATAAAAAATTACAAAAGTCCACAAGTTCATGCATATAAACTTCTCCGGTTTTGAGTCTTTGATTAAACTATCCCCACAACTTTACATTTTGAAGCAATGTTTTTATTTTATTTACGTTTCATGATGATATTATTTTTCATGTAGATAAACCCTTTCAATAGGGAAAGACTTAACCTTTGATTTAAAAAATATTGGTTTTAAGATTAGGATGCGTCAATCTTTTTGTATAAAAGTCTGGGAAGAAAAAAAAATTTTATTTATTTTAATACTTGTTAAAGTTCCTATTTTTTCAGAGATAATTTCTTCCAAAATTCCCGTTTCTTTAGCAAAAAAAAGGGATACGACCTAATAATTTACTTTTTTAAATTAAAATATTTTTTTTCAATAAAAGAAACCCCTAGCTTTTCCCCCGTTTAACTAACAATCTTTCACTTTTATACATTTTTTTTGTAATGAATTTAAATTTAATTTAATAATTCATTTAAAGTATAGACAAATAATTTATTCAATTTGATTTGAAAATTTTAAACTTTTATATAAAATATAACTTCATTAAAGTATTTTTTCTGAAATGGGAATAAAGTTTTCCAATTATTTAAAAAAAAAAAAAAATTTAAAAAGGAAATTTAAAAAACATCAAAATAATATCCTGTAGATAAAACTTTTTCAATCTTTCCATTTCATTAAATTAAAAAAGTAGGAAGACTGTTTTGCACACCGTTCTGTACTAAGAATGAAGACTTTAAAAATAAAATAATAAAAATAATAATAAAAAAATAAAAATAATAATAAAATTAAAATAATAATAATAATAATAATAAAAAAAAAAAAAAAAACAACATTGTTTGGGGTTACAAGCACAAGTTGAGAAAAAGTTCTGGTTAAATTTCTATTTCCCTGAAAAAACAAACATTCAACTCAAATTTTGACATCATCTTTATTTAGTGACGTACACAAGTGACATTGAAGGGAAGTATTAGTTTTAGTATTTATACCTTATTTTGTAGTTTTATATCGTTGTCTAGACCTAGGCTGTAATACATGAAACAGTTGAATTTGTTAATTTTTTACGTTAGTGGTAGGCATATATTCATTTAGAGGCATTATTTGTAACTTCAGCAAGGTAATATATCTAAAATAGTATAATATTTAGCATTTTACGTAAGCACCGTTAATTATTTTGCAGAATCGAGAAGATTGAAGTCTTCTTAATTCGTCAAATAAGAAAAGATTTATCAAAACGAAAAGGCAAGGAGGTTGAGAAGCAAAGACCTCATCACCGCCCTGAAATTGATGAATCATTGAGAAAAGTGTTTTTAATTCTTTTTAAGTGCATTGACTTTATAAACAATAACAAATAATATGTGACTTTGACAGATAGTAGAATAATTTATCTAGAACAAGGAAAGTAGGGAATAACAGACAATGGACGTTTCTGCGGTGAATTCACTTCAGACCACCAAAGCTGGAAAAATGAGAGCAGCGCATCAAAATGGACAGAAGATATGAACATGTGTGTGATGCGTAGCTTTTATAGGGTAACGTTATTAGAGACTGTTTTAATAGGTTATCGACAAGAGCTCCATAGAGAGTTTATACGTGAATATCCATTGTTAGAAGTAAGTGCGCAGAGAATAGCCGACCAAAGAAGAATTATAGTTAAAAATAAAATGTTACCAGTAAACATATTAACTAGAATAAGACGCGAAATGAAAGACGAACTACAAAGCACATCAAGATGATAACGGCGCTACATCGACAGAGGACAGCGAAGAAGAAGACCAGTTGATACCAGAACTACTAGAACTTCCAGAATTACCTGTAATGCCATACCTGCTACAACTTCCAGATCTACCAGTTATACCAGAAATTCCAGACTAACCAGAACGTCCAGACATACCAGAACGTCCAGACCTACCAGAACGTCCGGACCTACCAGAACAACCAGACCTACCAGAACGTCCAGAACCACTAGAAATGCCAAACCATTCAAGAAGATCAAGACACCCAGAACGACTAGACGATCAAACACAAGAGGTAGATATGAATAACGCATTAGAAAATACACCTGACATATATCCATCTAAAGAACATCCTAGTTTTTAGCATTTGCAACAGCCATGTCAGAGTTTGCGCACGTAGAACCAAACAAAAGACCATACATACCTAAACCCAAGCATTCAAAGGAAATGAAGACATCAGTACACATAATGAACACACATATTTTATCAGCATACACACAAGACGAACTATCATTTGCAGACGTTCATGCGGCAATTTACTGTGCAGCTGTAGCAGTGATTAGATACTTGGGCTTAAAGGTAAAATCTGCTACCTCTTCAAAGACAAAACAAGAGAAGAAAATTCCGAAATGGGAACAGCGACTAATTGGGAGAATCGATGAGTTTAGGAAAGATATCGGTAGATTGGAACAATTGCGAATGGGTAATCGATCTAAAAATGTGGTACTCTACTGCCAAAATATATTTGAAAGAATCAAGGTTCACACAAAACATGAAACACTGAACAAATTCATTCACGAATATTTGGATACACTTAAACAAAAAGTAAGTGCTCTTGCTAAGAGATTAAAAAGATATAGAGAATGTAGGATTAGAAAAGAACAAAAATGAATGTTCAAAGAAAAGGAAAAACAGTTTTACCAAAAACTATCTAGTACCGAAGAAATAACAGGAAATGGAACACCAACTAAGACGGAGATAGAAGAGTTTTGGGCAGGAATATGGGGTAACCCGGTGGGACGGTAGCACACAACCAGGATGCACAATGGATTCAAGACGAAAGAGCTAGGATGAGCGATGTTAATGAGATGAGATTCGAAGGTATAACTGTTGATGAATTAAAGTCGACAAACAGTGCTACACATAGCTGGAAAGCACCAGGTAATGATAATATTCAAAATTTTTGGTATAAGAAATTCAATACTACTCACAATCAAATTAGAAAATGTCTCAACGAGTTTATAAATGGAGTTAAAGAAATACCCGAATTCTTTACTGAAGGAGTAACCTTTCTCAAACCGAAAGATAATGACACGAAGAACCCAAGTAAATATCGGCCAATTACATGTCTACCAACTATATATAAAATATTGACTTCATGCATAACAAATAAAGTATATAAGCATTGCGAAGAATACAATATCATGGCCGAGGAACAAAAAGGATGCTGTAAGAACTCGCAAGGATGTAAAGAACAACTCATTATTGACTCTACTGTAATGAACCAGGCACACAATAAGAAAAGGAATATTCATGTAAACACCACACACATGGCTTATTCAGATTTTACAAATATATAAAATCAACCCAGTAATTGTAAACTTTTTGAAGACAGTAATGAAGACATGGAGAACAACACTAAAACTAAATATGAAAAACCAGCAGATAACTACAGATCCAATCCAAATTAAACGTGGCATTTTCCAAGGCGACTCATTTAGCGCATTATGGTTTTGTCTGTCATTAAACCCACTGTCGCATATGCTTAACAGGATTACTTCCAACTTTTCCCGCGCAATTCTGGAAATTTGCGCTCTTGCGGGGAGCGGGAAGGGAGGGAGATAGGCGTGAACAATCATCCCCACCGCAACAAAACATGGCGTATCGCAAAGCAAAGAGGGGTAATGCTCGGGTAATGCACCGACAAAGTAGCCAGCGCCTGATTTATTGCGCGCCCGGCTCACTCGCGACTATAACACTGTCAAGGTCAACTTCCATTGCTGGTATGGATATTAGTCACTCCAACGCTGGCATCGATAAATGCGAATATAAATATCCAGTTGTAATCCTTATCCGAAAGTTTTTTCTGGCGTATGGTAATGAATAACATTGCAAAACAATTTATAATTTTCTATTTTACACAGTAGGCATATGCTACCAAAATTGGTGTTTCTCCCGTGATAATGAAATACCCAATTTAATTTGGATTGAACAAAACAATATAAGTAATGTTTTCAAAATATAAACTCTAGTCCTAAACACTAATCGTCTCAATACAATACTGAGCATAGCAAGCGAGTAATCAAGCTTATACTCTTTATTAATTATACATAGTGCATATTATTTTTTCGGTATCTACTATCTAAACTAATCGCGTTTGCGATTCAAACTCATGTCTCTTAGTTTCATGCTGACCTTCGCCCTATATCGTCATAAACCAAGACAGCAAGATTTTTGATGTGTAGTGTTCTATCGCATACATAGGCGGAGGTTCTCGGTTCGTACCCTAGTCGGGTAAAGCTAGTTTGAATTGTTTCACTTCACTTCAATTCAATTAAACGAGTTATTACACAATCACTGTTTAGGATAAAAGTCAGTGGCGTCAACAACCTCCAGAGACGTTTTTGTAATACTGTCCATGTCCATTATTACTCTTGACTGTTGATGACGATTACCCGATTTACGATTTAACAATTTTCAATAACGGGGAACTGTGGCTTCGCGAACGTGTAACGTTTTCTTGAAAGTATGAGATGTTGTTTTTATTACACTCGTTCGTTATTAATATGCATAGGTAAAGTAGCCTACTTGTAAAACATCTACGAGTTGGATTTTATTGATATAGAAACACCGCACGAACAATAACCACAGCCATACATTAAAATACATTTCAACAAACTTCCTCGCGTCTGATGAAGAGAGCCTCTTGAAAATGTGCACACTTTTCCGGTAAGTGTTTTTATTTAATACTATCTTGCGGTCCCAAACATCTTTTTTGGATCGTGTATTTATAGCCTATATTTAATTAATGTGTATCGTTTTCAGATATGAAGTGAATTTAATTTCTTTTAGAGCAAGGCACTTACACTCAAATATGTATTGTGTGGCTCGTTGGTATTGTGGTTAGCGTCTCTGCTTCCAATGCAGAAGGTCCATGGTTCGATTCCCGTTAAGTCAGAAGGTTTTTAACTGCTGATTAAGCATCAGTTATTGTCTTAGGAATTTGTAAACGGTGACTTTTGAGCCATCCTAGCAGCGAGGCACATAATAAAATTTTCAAGTTGTTCTGAATCGGCCTTGTTGATTCTGGCGTTGACCCACGGGTGTTCGCACTGTCCATACCACTGATTGCTATATTTCTTATTAAAAATATCGATCTTTGGTTGGTTATCGCTCACTCGTCGATTGCGTCGGGGCCTACAGGGTTGGATTGGTCGCTTTGGTTTACTGTCCCCCACTGAAAATCAGTTATATGACTGAATGGGTAGACAAAATATGAATTTATTTATTCGTTTTATTATATTCTACGCTACGCGCTCATGCACTTCCATGCAAATATAGCCCTATTCAGAACGATATTCCTCGTAAAGAAAGTTATTTTTTACACATAACAAAGATATTTAGAACGTATTTTCACGTAAGGATTGACACATTCGACAGAAATATTAATAGTAAATAAATTATACCGGAAACACAAGATAAAAAACCAATAAAAAAAGGTTTGTGGTCATTTGAGACTCCGGATACATATAAAATACATTGCAAATATCGCAAACAAATACACGGAAAAAAAATCCCAAAAAGATCGTAGTTTATATTATAATGCGTCACACACAGGCATGTGTTACACTCGTGAGTTAGGATTATTACACACTAGGGAAACGCCAAAGTCGTTGTTAGAACGAGTGAGTGAGCCATGTGTTGAGTACCCGGTAACATTCCTTTTCTTTCCCTACCTTAGGCTCCCTAGCCTATGTTAGGCTACAGTGGAGCATTATGGCCTAAACTATGACCAAAACTTAAATACCCTATTATTTATACGAATATTATAATCAAACTTAAATGCAAATATTTCCGCGTACTCAACACATGACTCTCTCACTCGTCTAACAACGACTTTGGCGTTTCCCTAGTCGAGTTGGCTTAAGCGCCCTTATAGCCCAAATGTGGGAGACGTGGGTTCAATGGTCGGGAAAGATTTTGAAATTTTTGAATTGTATTTATTAAAATATTTAACATGTTTTGAAATGCATATAACGCAGTGTAGTCCTACATCTGTGACAATACCATGGAAAACATAGCCAGTACGAATTACGTGAAAATATTGCAAGGTTTACTCAATCTACGAGCGGAATTTGGGGGTACTTTGACGTCCAACATTCGACTAACCTTGGACACGGCATTTCACAGCCAGCTAAATAACAAACAAAAAATATTATTTCAAAATGAAAACCATTGTCGTTAAAATAATTTCCATACATTTCAACGTATTTTTCAGCTTTTTATTTCTTGCAGGTTTAAATCGTAACGGATTGTGCTCATTTTGTTAGCAGTTCTCAGTTACCTGGTCACGGATGTCTGTTTAAAATTTCAGCTCAGTCTATTTGGCCGTTCGGCCGTATGGGACCGGACAGACAGACATTTAACATTTAACAGAATTAATCACGACCAAGGCCCGATCGAGTAGCGTTGTAGACTACGTTCGCTGCGCTCACTCGTCTAACTAGGGAAACGCCAAAGTCGTTGTTAGACGAGTGAGTGAGCCATGTGTTGAGTACTCGGTAACATTCCTTTTCTTCCCCCTACCTTAGGCCTCCCTAGCCTATCATAGGTTACAGTGGAGCATTATGGCCAAAACTATGACCTAAACTTAAATACGCTATTATTTATACGAAATTATAATCAAACTTAAATGCAAATGTTCCCGCTACCTCAACACATGACTCCTCATCGTCTAAAAAACTTTGCGTTCCCTAGTGATTTGGCTAAGCGCCCTTATAGCCGAAATGTGGAGACTGGGTTCAATAAAATCCGGGAAAAAAAAATTTGTAATTTCTGGAATTGTATTTTTTAAATTATTTGCCATTTTTTGAAATGCATATAACGCAGTGTAGTCCTTTCATCTGTGACAATAGGGGCCCTTTACTATGAAAACATAGCCAGTACGAAAAACGGTAAAATATTGCAAGGTTTACTTAATCAAAACGAGCGAATTTGGGTACCTTGACGTCCAACATTCGATTAACCTTGGACACGGGCATTCACAGCCCGGAAAATTCAACAAAATTTTTTTCCCAAATAAACCATTGTCGTTAAAATAATTCTTATAACATTTCAACGTATTTTGCAGTTTTTTATTTCTTGCAGGTTTAAATCGCAACAGATTGTGCTCATTTTGTTAGCAGTTCTCATTTTACCCTGGTCACGGATGTCTGTTTTAAAATTTCAGCTCAGTCTATTTGGTCGTTCGGCCGTATGGGGACCGGACAGACAGACTTTTAAAACATTTAACAGAATTTAAATCACGACCAAGGCCCGATCGAGAAAGCGTTGTAGATTTACGTTCGCTGCGCTCACTTGCCCTAATTATTTACGTAGCCCTTGGAGAATTCTTATTTACACATATGCACATAAGAATGAGGTACATTAAAGTTAAACTATGTACATTCACGTACACTCGCGACGAAATACGTTAGTAATGTGATGTAGTAGTTAAAGCAAATAATCGCAGGGCACAATAATTATATATTTTGTTTTAACGGTGGGAAAACTAAATGTAAATGTGATCATGTTGCAAGTGGCATTCACACGTAATGAAGAGATTTGATCTGCATTGTAAAACTAAAGATGTAGGTTTTCTACTTAGTGATTTTTTTCTAGGATTTCGATTGCTTTGACAAAAAGTTTTTGCCAAATTAAAGTAAAAAGGAAATCACTACTAAAGTATAAGGTTTCAAGGTTAATCGAGACGATTGCAGTTGCATTGGCAGAATAAAAATCCAAAAGGTGTGGGGAATTAAAATTATTATTCAATACAATGCATATTTTTAGTAATCATAATTACTCAATACATTGTTGTAATCGTCGGGCCCTTATAAAATTTAATATTTAGTTGAGGGATTCTACAGGTGAATAAATTGGAAGTCAAATACGCAGGGTAATGCTAAGTAAGTATAATATATTGAAAGCACAGTGTGATACAATGGTGTAGACAAACGAAATTGTACGAGAGGAACTCTCTCTCTAAGAAAGGTTCCTCTAGTAAGAGCCTCAGCCTACCTTACAATGCTTTTTGGTAGCTTTGGACAAATAACGAAGCATGTTTCCTATTGGCTGAATGAAACAAGCATAGTTTATTGGTTATATTTTAATCACTTGATAGCATTCCTAAGTTCGTGGAAAGACAGATGTATTGTTTAAACAATGCACGTTTCGACTCGAACTGTAGGATCTGAAAATACCTTATCTGTGAAATACATAGTCGAGGGTGGCCTGGCCTCACTCTCGTAATTACAAAATCATCTGAAGGAAGTTAAATGTCAACAAGGGCTTGTAGCTGGAACAATGTTGATACGAAATGATATAACACAGGTATTGACAAAAAAGGAAGTCGTAATTCCATAATGACATCCCCTAAAATTGAAATGTTAACAAAGTCTCATGTAAATGTATAAAAAAGGTATTGTCAAAAGGAAGTAGTAAATCTATAGTGACATCCCCTAGCTATACCTCGGGAGGTGTTTGTATAAACAGTATGTCTTACAGATCGCCTAGAACAAAGAAAGAGTGAAAAGATAGGGTGCAAGTGTAAATTAAAGTTAAAGCACCACGAACACTCTGACCGCTAACCAAATTTAAAATACCCTTTTATTATACAAAATTTAAATAAAACTTAAATGCAAATTTCCCCCGCGTACTAAACCACATGACTCTCTCACTCGTCTAAAAACAACTTTGGCTTTTCCCAATTCGAGGGGGAAAGCCCCCCTTATAGCCAAAGGGGGGGAAACGGGGGGTTAAAATGTGGGGAAAGTTTTGAATTTTTTAAATTGTTTTTTTAAATTATTTAACATTTTTAAATTTTAACGCAGTGTATCCAACATCGGGTACAATACCATTGGAAACATAGCCAGAAACAAAACTTGAAATATTGAAAGGTTTACTAATCTACAGGGGGAATTTGGGGGGGTTTTATTTGACGTCCAACATTCGAAAACCCTTGGGACCGGCTTTTCACCCCCGAAAAAACAAAAAAAAATATTATTTCAAAAAAAAAACCCATTGCCCGTTAAAAAAATTTTCAAATTTTTGGTTTTTTCAGTTTTTTAAAGTTGAAGGAAAAGAACGGATTTGGGTTTTTTAGATTCTCATTTTCCCTTTTTGTCTTTTTAAAAATTTTCAGCTCATCTTTTTCCTTTCCCTTTTTTGGGGACAAAACTTAAAAATAAATTTAGCCAAAACCCTTTTCATCGTTTAATAGCGCTTGCGAATTTTTTTAACAGGGAAACCCCGTTTTTAAAAGAGGGTATACCATGTGTTAAAATTTTCTAACCAAATTCCTTTTCTTTCCCCCAAGGCCCCCCTTGAAAAAATCATGGTTAAAAAAAAAAAAAAAATCCAAACTTCCCTAAATTAAAATGCATTAAGAAAATTTAAAAGAAATTTAAATGCAAATTGCCCCGGGCCGTACTAAAAACTTTTTGGACTCCTACACTCCCTTAACCCAACAACTTTCTTTTCCCCTATCAAAAGTTTTTTAACCCCTTAAAACCCAAAAATTTTTTGGGAAAGGGGTTCCCCAAAATGATGGAGATTTTTTTGTAATTTTTGGGAAAAATTTATTTTTTTAATTTTTCATTTTTTAAAATGCAAAACCATTGTAATAACAAAAAGGGCCCTTTGTAAAAAAACCAAATACGAAAAACTAAAAATTTGCAAATTTTATTTTTTAAGGGGGTTTTGGGGGTCCTTTAAATAAATTTCGATTAAACCTTGGGGGCCTTTCACCCCCCGGTAATTAAAAAAAATTTTTTTCCCAAAAAAAAACCCATGCCCCGTTAAAAAATTTATTCTTTTAAAATTTTAAAACGTTTTTTGGGCCATTTTTTTTATTTTTTTGCGGGTTTTAAAAACGAACAGATTGTGCTCTTTTTGTTAGCAGTTCTCAGTTTCTGGTCAGGATTTTTTTTAAAAATTTCGCTCATCTTTTTGGTCGTTGGGCCCGAAAGGGCCCGGGGACAGACAGACTTTTAAAACATTTAACAAAATTTAATCACGCCCAAAGGCCCGATCGAGTAGCGTTGTGGACTACGTTCGCTGCGCCCCACTTGTCAAATTATTTACGTAATTTGGGAAAGAATTCTTTTTTACCATATGCACATAAAGAATGGGGAAACTTTGAGTTAAACTATGTACATTCCGTAAAACCTCCCCGACAAAATACGTTAGTAATGTGATGTAGTTTAAAAAAGAAAATAACCCCGCGGGGCCCAAAAATTATATATTTTTTTTTTTAAAGGGTAAAAAAACAAAATGTAAATGTGATCATGTTGCAAGTGGCTTTCACACGTAATGAAAGATTTGATCTGCAGGGGAAAAACTCGATGGGGTTTTTTCTACTTAGATAAATTTTGTCTGGGAAATTTCGATTGTTTTTGAAAACATTTTTTTGCCAAATTAAATTTAAAATGGAAATCACTACTAAAAAATAATTTTTAAAGGTTAATCGGGGCCCGATTGCAGTTGCTTTGGGCGGGAATAAAAACCCAAAAAAGGTTTGGGGGAAATTTTAAAATTTTTATTAAAAAAAAATCATTTTTTTATTTAATCTTTAATTCCCAAAATACATTGTTTTTTAATCGTCCCCTTTTTAAAAAATTTTAAATATTTAGATTTGAGGGTTCACAGGTGAAAAATTTGGGAAATTTAAATACGCAGGGAAATGTAGTAAGTATAATATTTTTGAAAGCACGTGTGTTTTACATGGTGTAGAAAAAACAAATTTTTTACGAGAGGAACTCTCTCTAAAAAGGGTTTCCCTCTAGTAAGAGCCTCGAGTACCTTACAATCCCTTTTTTGGTAGCTGGGAACAAATAACGAAGCTTTTTTCCTATTGGCTGAATGAAACGGATGGGTTATTGGTTTTTTTTAAATCCCCGGATAGCATTCCTAATTTTCGTGGAAACAGATGTATTTTTTTAAAACAAATGCCCCCGTTTCGCTCGAACTGTGGGGATCGGGAAAATTTACTTTTCCTGTGAAAATACATAGGGGGGGGGCCCTGGCCTCACTCTCGAATTACACATCATCGGGAAGGAATTTAAATGAAACAAGGCCCTATGTAGTGGAACAATTTTTATAGGGAATGATATAACACGGTATTAAAAAAAGGGAAAAGGTCGTAATTCCAAAATGACACCCCCTAACTAAAATGTTAAAAAAGTCCATGTAAATTTATAAAAAAGGTATTTAAAAAAAGAAGTATTAAATCTATATGACATCCCCTAGCTTACCTGGGAGGTGTTTGTAAAAAAACAGTATGTTTTAAACAGATCCCCTAAAAAAAAGAAGAGTGAAAAGTTTGGGGTGAAAAGTGTAAATAAATTTGAAAAGCCCACGCCCAACCTGCCCCGCAGCAATGCTTTTACTACTTTGCTACAGGGTGGGCTTACAACACCTCCCCCCTTAAAACTAAAGTCATCCTGACTTTTTTAACCAAAGTAAGGCACAAGTGCTCAGGTAATGAAAACACAATTATTCATGAAACCCCCTAAAAAGGAAAAATTATTAATCACCAATTACTTAAGGGATAAAAACACAATTTTTATGAAAACACTACAAAGGAAAACCCATAAATTTCCCAAATTATTTAAATTTGTATCAAAAAAATTTAAAATTTATAAAAAATTTTACTACCAAGGAAAAAACTTCAATTCCCAATAACCCCAATGTGTCAAAACACAATTTTTTTATAAAAACACTAAAAGGTTTAAAATTATTTTTCCCAAATTACTTGTTTTAAAACACAATTTTTTTAAAATTTACCCGTCTCCCAAAAAATTCGCTCGCCCCTCGGACGATGAATGCCCTGCCTCCAAAGCAGGGTCTCCAGGGGGGTTTAAAAATAGAAGTAAAACTAGCCCTAGGGTTATATCCCTCCCATCAATCATCATTAAAATTTTTTGATTTTCTTTTTATCAATACAAATGCTTTTTTTTCTGCACCCGTCCCTTGGACAGAACGTGGAATTATTCCAACGATAGCATTTAAAAACATTTTAAATTTAAAACAATGCCAAGGAAAACAATAGTAATAAACACATAAGTCAAAATGAATAATGTCCAAATTTTTTTTCCGGGTTTGGTTTCTGCCCTGCTTGTTCAATCTTTTTAAACTTAAACTTAGTTTTGGCTTCCCAACTTTTTTTTTAAATTCCCTCCAACATGATTCATGATAGGTCTAAAAAAAGTTTTTAACTTTAAAAAAAATTATTTTCAATTTATATTTGTTTTTTAAACTTTTCACAAAAAACCCAAAATTTAATGTCAAATGGCGGTAAAATAATCTATCAGCAATTCATTTGAGAAAGTATTCTTGGGTTTATAACATTGCTAAATTTACCGTCCCCCCTACAATCCTTATCTAAAGAAAAACTTCCTGTCCCTTCAAGTATAACATTTAATTGGTTTTAAAAGATCCGTTTTGGGTTTGCAAGTGATTGTTTTGACTTTCAGGTTTAGGTAAGGGAAAAAAAAGTTAGAAAATTTTTCAATTCATTTCCCAATGATCTTTCCCAGCTTTTCAATTCTCTTATTTGCAATCTAACGGGATAACCTTATCAAACTGGGACAACCTTTTCCTCAATATTCATGTATGGGGGCCAAATACAAAGGATGATTTTTCTGACAAAAAAAATGATCGTCCATAGTTTTTTACAAATCTTTATTTTCCCTTGCGAAAAGCAGTGTAATGATTTTCTTAATTTATCTATCGCCAAAACTCTGTCCGGGGTTTTATAAAAAAATACTTATTTCCCCCCATTTGCACTGGAAACGGGATAAGCTTAAAAAAGGGGAAGTCTCCTGGTCGGACTAAAGGGGAAATTTGTATCAATACAACCAACCCATTTTCTTTCACAAAAAACGCTCACTTGAATTGTTTTTAACAAAAAAAAGGGGCGTTTCTTTTATTTAATGGTTTGGGAAGGGATAAAGTTTTTGGAACATAAAGGGAACACCTTTTCCTTTAATCAACAAAAAATCTTTTCAGGTGTCATAAGTAAAAAAAAAAAAGGGTGGATTACGCCCCTTTGAGCACTAATATAGCAGTTTTTTAGGTGGTTTTAACCCTCTCGATACTGACTTATCTTAGATTTAAATTTCGCCACGTGCTCTTCCACATCACTCTTAAAATGGAAAAAGTTAAGAGTATGCGTAAAATTTATCAACAGAAATTTATTGATGTGCTTATTAATCCTATCCAAACTATCCCTTTATTAAAAACTCATTAAGTTCGGGCATTCCCAAAAGTACTATTCAATGCATGAATTGTAGACTGTAAAATCCGTTTGTTGCTCAAAATAAACCCTTTTCAGTTCCCGATCATTTTTGTTTACCCTCTTAATTTTTCTCATTATAAAAAAAACGGCATCAGCCTCGTCTAGGGTCCCAAACCCCAAATTTTTTCCCCTTCACCAATAAAATTAAACAATCCCCGCTTACTTCTGAAATTTGATTTTGTTCCCAAAAATTGTCTAACTAGATCCTTTTTCAGTCTTTAAACTTTAAACAAAGGTTTTTTGATAGTTTTAAGCAAACTGATTCCCTGAAGGCCCGCGATATCCGCAACCCCGGGATCCTTTTCATAGTTTTAAAAGTAAATCGTTGACCCAAATTCCAGCTGAGTATATTTTAATTTAAAATGCGCCAACTACGAAAGTGGGGAAGGCCCACTGGTGCTATAAAAAAATTTAAAAATGACCCCCGTTTTTTGTAAAGTTTTTCCCGGAATGTGGTGTACTTTGTTACCCTGTAGGGCCCTTTTTGTTCCTCCTTTTACGCCCCCGAGTAGACCCGTTGAAAATAAAACCCAACAATAGTGCGCCCCCGGAAAAAAAGGAATCCTTTTACTGGTTTAAATTTTTGTAAAAAATTTTAAAATCACAAAAAAGTTTTTATTCGGTTTTGAATGGACTGTAACCAAAACCCTTTCCCTTGTTTTTTAGTGTAATTTAAAAGGCCCCACCTTAGAAAAAAACTTCATAAGTCCTATTAAAGGTGAACCCTAATTTCCCGGACCGACCTCTCTTGACCGTCTGGTGTCAACAAAAAACCCCATTTTCCAAAACCCCGGTTTAATTTAAAAACCTTACTACTCTTATCATAAATTTCCCCTTTGATTTTTCCTTCTTTAAAAACAAATGCTCCCCTAGCAACTGACTGTGAAGATTGCAGGGCTCTTTTTTAATTCCATTTCATATTTGTCGTTTAAATGTACTGTGGCTCGGGTAGGGAGGGTTTTAAAGAAATTTGGGAAATTAGCCTTTACCCCGTATTTCCAACTCATGGGGAAAAGCTAGTGCTCGTGGGGGGGTGTGGTATTATAAGTGAAAAATAGCATATGGTAACCCCCCGTCCCAGCTCCCCTGGTTATTGTCAATAAAGTTCCCAAGATTTTTCAGCCAAGGGTTCCCGGTTTGGGGCGTTTTAAGGGCTCCGTTAGATTGAGGCCCTTTTCCCTGAGGGATTTTTTTTTTTTTTAATTTGCCAAAAGGTTTTTTCACATATTTTTTAAAAAGTTTCCCCTTAAAAATTAGCCCCTAAGTCCGTGAGAACTTTTGGGCGGAAAAATTTCCCAATTTAAACACGATTTTTGTTACAAACTCTTTTGATATTGTTTCGGCTTCCGGGTTACTATTTTTATTGCCCCTGAGTATTTAGTTTAAATTTTCTTTTAAACGTTAATTTTGTACTTTTTTCCCCGAAATAGTCTCATCAAAGGGCCCCACGACACTAAAGAAATTTTTTTTCCCAATCCCCGGGGTGGGTTTGGGATCAGTTAAATTTTCCCTAGGCCCTATGCGAAACCCAGGTTTTAAAAACTTATTCGCCCGGGCATGTACCAAAATTTATTTTTTTACTCCCCTTTTCCCTCATTCTTCATACCCGGCCAAAGGGACCTTTCCTTTTTTCCCATTTAACATCCATTAAAACCTTGAGCCCCCCTAGAGGTTTTTCATGAAATTTACTTAGAAATTTTTTAGCCTCTCTGCAAAAAGGGCTCAATTATTTCATCTCTCTTTGTCCTACAAACCAAAAAAATTTATGTCCGTTTTTTTAAACAAAAACCCTAACATAAAAAGCACTTTTGGCCATTCTATTTATACTGTTCGCTCGAAAAATTTCCGAAATAGCCAAGTTTTACAACATTGTCTGGGACCAAAAATCTTTCAAAAAATTAATTTATTCCCATAAAAGTTTTGTAATTTTGACGTCTGAAACCTTCCCCTTTATTACCCCATAAAAACATTCCCACCTAAACTTCTAACCCCAGTTACCTCGGGAAAAGGGTTTCCCCTGGTTTCCTGAATCAAAAAACCCCATCCTTTTTTACGCCTTCCTCTGCGTAACAAAAAAATGCTACTGCAATGCCTTTGGAAATCTCTGTCAAAATCATATCGCCCCCTTTTATCTTATCATTAACGATGAAAATTTGTCCCCAAAATACTCTGATTAACTCTCATAACTAAACTTATCGGAATCAATTACGCAAATTCGGCTCAGGGGCTGTCGGCGTTCTTTTTTAAAAAAAGTCCCCCGCCTTTGGGAAACACTTTTTTTCATACTCTTCTAACTTTAATCTCCACCTCAAGAGTCCGATCCCGGTCTTTTAAAGTTGAAAATCCACGTTAGTGGTTTGTGATTTTGTTACGACGAAAACATCGTCCCAAAAGAATATGGGTCTAAAAAAATTTGCTCCCCCCCAAAAATGCGAGTAATTCTTTCCTTCCCGGGCGTCTATAATTACATTCGGCCTTGTTCAAGGTTCGACTTGGGATAAAACAAATTTGGGAAATCTTGACCAATTTTGGTTTCCCCGTAGAGTACGGCCCCCCAAAGCTAAAATTTTAAACGGGGGGGGAGTGAGATTGAATTCTCTCTCAAAAACGGGGTAAATGTAAATAGGTGCTTTTGAGAAAAATTTTAAACCCCCCGAAAAACTTCCGTTAAAACAAGCCACTTTTTTTTTCTTTTTCCCCCCCTTTTAATTTTGGCCCCCTAAAGATGTTTACTTCCCCTTTTTCTAACCATTTTTTTTAATTTAAACAAAAGGGATCGCTTAACCGTAACGGGAAACCCACGTTAGGCCCAAAAATAATTTTTTCCCCCCCCCCCCCCCAAAAAACACGTTTTTAAAAAGTTTTTCGAACCTTAAAAATATTCTCACCCCGTTTTGCTCTTTCAGGGTTGTGGTTTGAGAAAACGAAAAATGTTTAGTATCAAAAAGAAACCCCCAAAAATTAAAAATTTTTTTAAAGCTTGGAATCAAGGGGGCCCCCAAACCCCCTTTGGACGGATTTCTTGTAAATTGGCAGTTTAAACAATTTGGAAAAATGCATTTGAAAAATTTTAAAAACCCCCGGGTAAGAACCTCGGCCAAATTTTGTTTTTTCAATTTGGTTGAAAAGGGCCCCCTAGGGCCGTTTTTTCCCCCTTTAAATCCAAAATTAAACTTCCTTTTGTTTACCGAAAGGGGTCTAGGGTTTTTGGTTACACCAATTGCGGGTTTTTAAAAATTTGTTATTTTCCAAAAAAAATTTTTTCCTTTTGAAATTTTGTTTCTAACCGTTAAAATTATTTGTTTATCCCAACCCCCCCTCTTTTTTTGGGAAAAAGGTTTTCCGATCCGGCTTTTTCCCGGGGGCCCCGGGGGGGGGGGTTCTTTCCCCTTTTTTTTTCCCCCCCCCCCCTTTTTTCGGGGGGGGCCCCCCTCCCCCTTTTTTTGTTTTTTTTTTTGGAAAAAAAAAACCCCCCCCCCCCCCCCCCCCCCCCCCCCCCCCCCCCCCCCCCCCCCCCCCCCCCCAAAAAAAAAAAAAAAAAAAAAAAAAAAAAAAAAAAAAAAAAAAAAAAAAAAAAAAAAAAAAAAAAAAAAAAAACAAAAAAAAACCGTTTTTTGGGAGGAAAAGTGTGGGGTTTTTCCCCGTTTGGACGGGCGTTATTTTTTTCTCCCCAAACCCCGGGGGAAAATTTAAGTTATTTCTAAAACAAAAATTTGTTCAAAAAAAAAAAAATTTTATTGTAAAGAAAATTTGGTAAATTTAATAATAAATTGAATAATAAGAGGCATAAGTTTTATAAGTGAATTTTGGTGGAGAAATAGTACTTATCCTGTATTTTAAATACATTTTTTTGGTCTTTTTTTTTTAATGAAAAATTTTTAAAATTGCTGGCTTAGAGGTTTGATTTGAGAGTTTTCCCCTAAAGGGCTAAAATTTTTTTCCCATAGTAAAAAGTTAAATAAATTTACCCAACAAAACAAAAATATGATAGTGTTTTTTAGTAAGGGACTTTACATTGGATTTCGTGTCTTGGGGTTGTGGTCAAGCAACCATAACATTCCCAACGCATTGAGGGTCAAAAAGGGGAAAAGCTCTTTTTTCGAAATTCAAAGATGGTTGAATAAAATTTTAAAAATAAAATAGGTAAAGATTGGGGGGGAACCATAAAAATTTTTAAATACGTTTTCATCACGGTGAAGTAGAGGTTGGGGGTTGTGCTGAAAAAAGAAAAAAGTTTTTAAGGGGGAGGGGAAAAAAAAAATAAGGGGAAAAAAAAAGTTTTTTTAATAGGTCTACTGTGTGGGTTGTTTTGTGAAAAAAGTGCCCCTGAACCACTTTCCCACACGGGAACCCAAATAAAACAAAATACTACGTTTTCTTTTCGTTAGAGTGTAAAGGTTGTAAATGTGTGTCAAGCACGCCTAAGCTTGCGGCCTAAAGGTTCCCCAAAACATTCCCCTAAATGTTAAAAAAATTTATAACCACTCACAGTAACACGTACTAAGTGTGGTTAAAAACGTCTTTTAAATACTTTTCCCCAATCGTGTGTTTGTGGGGTAGTTAGCAAATTTTTTTTAACCCCCAAAGCTTCCTTGCTGTAACGTCCACTTTTCATTTTTTCAACAAGCTTTTTTGAACTTCTTTTGTTTTTTTTGACTAAACCGAAAAAAAACTTTCACATTTCGGTCGGAAAGTTTTTTTAAATTTTTGGGATTTTTTGATTTAAGTTTCCAAAAAAAGTAACTTTTAGAAAAAATTTTAATTTTTGTTAATTTAAATTGATAGTCGAATTAAAAAAATCTCTAGCTTTTTTTTGGTGCCTGGTGGGTTGCAGAAAAAGATAGAATTAATAAATGAATTAGACCCATTTAACCTTATTCAAACCTGAACGGGGGGGGGAAAACCCCCGGCAGGGAATTTGATTGGAAAGCCCACAAAAGAGTCTTCCTTATCTTTTTCCAAATTTTATAAACCCCTGCTGGAAAAAAAATACTTTGATTTACCTAATTGATCTGAATATTCTGAGAAATTTTTGGGTAGAGGGAAAAGCATCACCTATGTACATCTTTTAAATTTTCCCAAAATCAATTATACTCCCCATTTTTGTTACCTGAGGCTTTAGTTTTTTAGGAATTACAAGAAGTGGTGCGTTCCCATGGACTTTTTTCTTTTACGCACAATTCCTTCCTTGAACTTTTGGGCACCTGTTTTACCCTCTTTTTATGTTATTTTTGGGAATCATATGGCCTAACTTAATTGACCGACGGGGTTTTAGGGTTAGGGCACCATCCACGTTAATTCGAAGGGAAGTAGAAATAAATCGTTATATTTCTGCATTTCAATGGGGGACGCGTTCCTCTGAATTTAAATTTTTCTGTTCTCAAGGACTTTTCTAGTTTTTCTAATCTTTCTGTTTTGGCTAACATTAACCGGTAGCCTAAAAAATCCTCAAAAGTGACCTTGGCATTCATTGAAAATTCTTGCGAATTAACATTCATTATGGGGAAAACACAATTCCATTTTTTGATCGCGTACACATCGACCTAAAATACCCCATCTCGTATCTCGTTGGCTTCACTGTAACCTTGCCCCTGAATTATTAAAAGCATTTATAATCTTTTTCATGCGACGGGTATAGTGATATGCTTTTTGATGAGGATAATCCCCAAAAATTACCGTTTAAAAACTCAACACATAATCTGATAGTTTATTTTTTTACGATATTCTTAAAAGGTTTTTGCCAAAGAGTATTTTTGATAGGGAAATTTTTGTATAGTGAAATGGGTGAATTAATCTCTTCAGTCTTTTTAATTTTATTTTCGCAATTTGCCACGCCCAAGGTTCGAACAGTTTTATCCGATATACCTTTTTTAGATTTGTGACGTCTTCAAAGATCTGTGGTTTTTTTAAATTTATGTTTTTTAATTAAATGACGTCGCCCCCGTGTCCAAAAATAAAAGATTTCCCTCACCGGAAAAAGGCATCTCATTTGGGTGTACGCGGACCGGTCAAATTTTAGGCTTTGCCTAACGTGCAGCCGACCGTGGTCGCCCCCGGCCCTGGGGGTTGCTGCCCCCCGATGGCCCGTTCCTTTTTTCCCCGTTTTTGGCTTCTGCCTTGCCCTTTCTCCATAAACAACGTTTCCGACAATCTCGGATCACGTGTCCGGACTTTTACAGTAGTTAAAAGTTACGGGGTCACATGGACCTTTTTTTTCAAAAAAAAACACGAAGCCTCGCGGGTGCGTCCACCAAAAAGGGGTTTTTTTGAAAAAACAGGGAGTTACATCCCCCATACGCCCCCGCAATTAAAAACACTGTTTCCCCTTATGGTTCCCACTTTTAGTTCTAAAAAATTTCGACTTCCCTGGCACTCTGGTGTGCGCTTCCTCTAATACCGGGGCTCTACGGCGTCCTCAAATTATTTTTTATTTTGATTTTACCATCTTTTTGAGGGGTTGTGCAATCCCTCTTGGAAAATGTTTAAAGCTTGGTTGAAAAAGATCTTGAATGGCGAGTCGGCCCCTGCGCTCCTGGTTCCGATAGACGCGTAAATTAACGGTCCTAGAACCCGTTCGATTCTCTGAGGTTTACCAAACCTCCCACCTGCTTTGACGGTCGTCGTGCTTAGTGTAGGTGTGCGAGGGTTCTTTTTTTCTATGAAAACTCCTCGAGCTGAAACTTTAAAAATTTCCCCCCCTGTGTCAAATGTCCTAACCGAATAACTTAGGTTTCCCCGTTTTTTTATTTTTATGATGTCGAGAAACAAAGTTTTATGGTTTTCCCGATTTTACTCAAAGCTAGCTCACATACTTTTTAAATTTTCTGAAAGCCCTCACGCTTTCCATCGTATGACGGAATAAGTTTAACCGCCATGTAAAAACTAAGAGTAGGTGGCGCCATTTCTTTTTTTATTTTAGAGCTATCGACAATTTGAACCACCGGGCTATAGTATGATGGGGAATTTTGGGCAAGGAGGAAAAAGTGCATTGAGTGACTCACCACAGACTCTTCGAGAACTGCTTTTTGAATAAGAACTGCTCCGCCCGACGATCTTGCTTGTCACTGGTCCCGGTTGATCCCCCCCCCCCAAGGGTTTCTCTTGCGGCCTCCTTAAACTCCGGCTCGGAATCCCTGGTTGGTCCCAATCGACGTCCGAATACGAATTAGTAGATTCTCGTACTTTTTTTGTTTTATCATTTTTTACTTAACTTTTAGAAATGTTTTCACTCGCAGAATTTTTATATAGTCGGGAAATTTTCGCAATTTTAGGAATTTTAATTAAAGTCATTTTAATTGCAACAATGTTTCTTTATTTCCCAAATTTTTTGGGCTTACAAGTTCAGAATTCTGCAAATTTAATAAAAAATTATTTTTTACAGTATTAAATCGCATTAGAAATGTTTGGTGCGATTTTTTTAATTTTCGGTTGGGTTATAGGAAATTTAAATTTTTCGTTTCATTTTGTAGGGGAATGGGAAATTTCCCGTGGCCAAACGGTGAAAGAGCTATGTATGGGTATCAATCATTCGTATTGACATAGTAAACTTTCGAGGGGAGTCTTGTTTTTTTGGGGCTGAACCGGCCATATCTAAAACAAGATGGCCGCCGCTTTCGAATTTTAAACTAGGTATCTTCGAAGTATTTGACCATTTAAAATTTAAAAGGGAACCATTCGAAAGGTAAATGAAAAAATTCAAATAAGTGTTTACAAATTTTCAAAAAAAAACCAAAATGTTTGAGGGTTTTGTTTCAAAAAATTTAACGTTTTTCTTCACTTTTTCGTTATGGAACGAATTTCTAGGTAAAAACGTTTTACATTTTTAAATTGCATTTTTGGGGATTATTTAGTTGTGTTTTTAATGAATCCTGATTTTAATTTTCTGACAATTTAGCTGAGTTTTTTTTAAATTTAAACGGGATGTGTAGATGAAATATGCTACTACTGTGTGTCTTTATGTTTCAAATACTTTTGTCGAGGGCCAATTGGGGAAAAAAAAATAGAATTTGGTATCAACGATTCGTTATGAACGAACTTAAACAATTTCGATATCGTAAATTTCATTTTTTTTTGAGCCTTCCCTGGGCAAAAACAAGAGGGCCCCCGTATTTAACATTTAACTAAAATATCTTTGAAAGTATTTCGCCGATTTCAATTGTAAAAAAAACCGTTGAAAGGGAAAAAAAAAGTATAAAGATATACCCAAAATTTCCAGAAAGTTTAATATTTTGGGTTATGTTTGGTTTGAATTTTTAGTAAATTTTAACGATTTTTTCCCAGCACAATAGGTGAAACAATAGTATGGGGTATATCGATTTGTTAACCGGATTTAACAATTTTGATGGGGGAAAAAATTTTGATTTTTTTCTGAGCCCTTTTCCCTGGCAAAAAACAAGTGGCCCCCGCCAAAGAACCTTTTTACTCCATATCATTTAAAGTATGTACCCGTTTTTTTAAATTTACGTATACCGTTGAAAAAAGGGTTTTTAAAGAGAATAAAAATATTATTTACCATTTTTTAAACTTTTAAAATTTTTCGAGGTTATGTTACAAAAAAAAAAAATTATTTACCAACTCGTCATCGTTATGGATCTTATGGGGCATTTTTCTAATGACCAAAAAGGTTTTTTAATAGTTTGGCTTGTTTTTCCGTAGCAATTTTTATGTTTCAATGAGTCCTTACATTTTTTGTTCCGACAAATACATCCCCAGATAAGTATTTAAGCGACGGCTGTGTAAATGAATAAAATATGCATCGAGTATTTTATCTTGATGTTTGAAAAACATTTGCGAGGCACAAAAATTGATTAAAGAATTATTATCTGGTATCAATCGATTTGTTATGAAACGTACTTTAACAATTTTGATGAGGTACCCCTCACAAAAAACAAGATGCCGCCCAAAAAAACATTGTAAGTTTATTTTTTCTAAGGTAATTGACAGACCAATTTAAAGGGGACCGTTAAAGGTAAAATAAAATAGCAAAAATTTTAAACCCGCAATTTTCACGAAACTTAAATATTAACTGAGGTTATCTTGTTGTAGGGAAAATATGACGCTGTTAGTTGGTACCATGACTAAATTTTTTTTAAAAAAAACTCCCCCGGAAAATTTAACCCGGGGCCCGTGGAAACGTATGACATTGACAGCCAGATCCTGGGGGGTTTTTAATTCTAATATTCAATCATCATCCAGCCAGCCCAGATCCGATCAGTAGCGTAACAAATACCCCGAAAGTACACGAAAAGCTGTTCAAATCATGCTAAGAAGAATTTGTATTTAGGAGATTGGGCAAGCAGAAAGGTTTTCAAAAAGAATCATTCAAAAGGCCCCAGACGACAAATAACTCGGAAAAAGATTTAGGTACAGTAAAAAAAAACCACTTTCAAAGTATTTGCCGTATGTTTAAAGAGAAACGGACCGAATAGGAAAAAATTTTTGCCCAAAAAAAAATAAAAACACGACAGAAATAGGAGAGTGTTAAGAACTAAGGACCCCATCGACTAGAAGGTAGTGGGGTGTATGAAATTCCATGTGGGAATTGTGAAAGGCTAAGAGGGTCCAAACATGAAGGGAAAAGTTTTAACGTCAACAGGAACACAGGCTACTGTGTTAGTTAGTTTGTCTTTAGGGCCTTTTGAATTATTCTATTTTGGAAAACCATTTTGCTTGAGAAATCTTAAATACGAAATTTTTTTCAGCATGATTTGCATCAGCTATTCTGTGTACTTTCTGTGTATTTGTTACGCTACTGACGGATCGGGCTGGGCTGGAGATTGGGGAATAATTAGAATTAAAAAACCCAGGATCTAGGGTGTCAATGTCATACGTTTCCCGTGGCCCGGTTTTTAATTTTCCGGGGAGGGTTTTTTTTAATTATGTCTATGGGACCCAAAAAAAAAAACGTCTAGTTTCCTACAACAAGATAACCTCAGTAAAAAATTTAAGTTTGTGAAAATTGAAAATTATAAATTTTTTTTACTTTAGTTACCTGTCCCCAAAGGTACCTTTTTAAAATTTGGGCTGCAATTACCTTTGAAAATATATAACTTCAAGTTTTTTTTCGCGGCCATCTTGTTTTTTTGGACGGGTACCTCATCAAAATTGTAAAGTACGTTTTTAAACGAATCGTTATACCAGATACATAATTTTTAATCAAATTTTTTGCCTCGACGAAAGTTTTCAAACATCAAGATAAAACTCGAGATATATTTTTTTATTTACACATGCCGTCGCTTCAAATACATTTCTGGGTGTATTTTTCGGAACATAAAATTAAGGGGGTCATTGAAAACTAAAAAGATATGCTACAGATAAAAAAAGCAAAAAATATTTAAAAACGTTTTGGGGCATGTAGATAATGCGCCAAAATCCTAACGAGACGAGTGGGTAAAAATTTAGTTTTTTTAACATAACCTCGAAAATTAAAGTTTCAACGAAATGGTAAAATTTAATAGTTTATTCGTCATTTTAATTACTTTTCAACGGTATACGTGAATTTTAAAAAACGGGTACATCTTTAAAAGAATGCGAGTAAAAAAGGTTCATTTGGGGGCGGCCATCTTTTTTATTTCCATGGGAAGGGCCCCCCCGTAAAAAAACGAAATTTTTTCCCCTAAAATTTTTAAAACCGGTTCATAACGAATCGATTGTTTTCCCCCCTACATTTTTTGTTTCACCCATTGTGCTCGGAAAAAAAACGTTAAAATTACTAAAAATTCAACCCAAAAATAACCCCAAAAAATTAAAAACCCTTTTGGAAAATTTTTTATACGTTTATAGCTTTTTATTTCCCTTTTTTAAAGGGATATTTTCAATTGAAAAGGCGAAATACTTTCAAAAATATTTTTGTTTAAAAGTTCAATGACGGCGGCCATCTTTTTTTTGCCCCGGAAAGGTCTCAGTAAAAAAATCGAAATTTACGAATCGAAATTGTTTTAATTCGGGGGTTAAAAAAAGAATCATTTAACCAAATATCTAGTTTTTTTTTACCAATTGGTCTCGACAAAAGTATTTGAAAAAAAAGATCAACAGTAGTAGATATATATCTACACATGCCTCGCTTCAATTAAATAAATCAGGTATATTGTCAGAAATTTAAAAGATGGATTTTATTAAAAAAAACAATAAAAAACCACCAAAAAAGCAACTTAAGAAAAAATTAAAACGTTTTATAGAAATACGTTTTTATAAGAGAAAGTGAAGTAAACAGTTAAAGTTTTTTTAACATAACCCCAAAAAAATTGGATTTTTTTTAAAAATTTTAAAAATTTATTTTTAATTTCTATCATTTTTCCTTTCAAAGGTACCTTTTAAATTGAAAACGGTCAAATACTACGGAGTACGCCCCATTTAAAATTAAAAGCGGCGGCCATCTTTTTTTAGATATGGCCGGTCTTGCCAAAAAATCAAGATTCCCATCAAAAAATTTTTATCTATGGATCAATCGAATGATTGATACCACAACAAGTCTTTCACCTAAACGCCCGGAAAACAGTTTCATACCCTATGCTCCCCCCCCATTTATATTTGGAATTTTTAATGTTCGTAAAATTCACCGATTTTTTTGCGCAAAATAAGTCATTTTTGGAAACGTCGTTTTTCGGAAAAGCTTTCCGTCTTTCACAAAACTGCAAAAATCGTAACTCCTCAAAATTCGGACTCCAAAATTAACTTCTCAAAATTTGTAACTTCTAAAAACTCGGAATTCTCAAATTCGTAAATTCTCAAAAAAATCGGAAAAAATCTTTTCAAAACTCGGAAACTTCTCCAAATTTGTAACTTCTCAAAAATCGGAAACTTTTTCTCAAAACTCGGAACTTTCAAATTTGTTCGTCTCAAAACTCGGACTTCCAAATTCGTAACTTCCAAAATCGGAATCTCAAAATTTTTTCACGTAATGCTCTTAATTTTGATAATTTTCCGAAAAAAGGATTAAGGATGCTTTTTCTGGCCACCCCAAATTTTGTTTGAATACTATTTCACTACTATTTCTTACTTATTATTATCAGGGTGGCTGGGATTTCTAGGGGGCTGTGGATTCTTGTAAATTTTTCACCCTAAAAAACACTCCTTGTTTAACGAATTTGTAAGATTCAAGGTTTTCAGTAGTGATTTGCCGCAATAGGTTTTTTAGAGTTTCAGTGTGTGCGGGACAAAAACATTTCATTTTTAATTTAAAATCATAGGAATTAAAATTTTTTGATTTGGAACGTTTTATCTTGTGTACCTTACACAAGCTTTTTGGTTTAAAAACTCATTAAATAATTTTTAAATTTATTTTATAATTTTTGAGTTTGTGACATTAAAATCCTTCCCTTATTTTGAAGTATATTTTGAAACCAAATTGATCATAAAGTATTTTTTTTTTTTTTTTTTGAAATAAAAATTTAAAAAAAATTTTTACTTTTTATTTTCTGTCAAAAAATCAATTGGAACTTCGTTTTTTATAAACAAACTTCAAAATATTTTTTTTCTTTTCTGACAGCAGAATTTGGCCCTTTGGGAATTTGATTTTATTTTTTCGATTTAAAAAATTACAATTTCTTTCATTATAAGGCTAAACCAGTAGTTAACGTTTACCCTAGTAATTGAAAAAGAACAACAAAACTAAAAGCCTAGAGGTCGGTATGTGAAGAAATTTTCCAGGGGAGATAAATGACCAAAGAAAAATTCGTTCAAAACTTGGACCATGGGAATTAATAAGTGTATAACGTTATAATACACAAATGCCTTAAAGTGGCGTTTTAAAAGTCTTGAAGAAAATGAACAAGAAGAGTTTCGCCCAGATGGATTTTAGAATTTATTTTTCCCCCTTAAGTGTAAGAAAAATTACAAAATGAAAA